>JASGCC010004280.1:0-20500 GCA_030067915.1 Hydractinia echinata | reverse complement strand
TTAAACTTGAATTTTAAAGTCACAAAATCAAAAAAATATATATTATAGATCTAAATGAAGATGATATTCACAAAAACAAACAAATATAAATTTACAATTTTTTTTATTGATATCAAGGTGAACAACCTGTGATGTCTTTTCCACTCTTAAACGGAACCGAATTCTTCCATCCAATCGACATATCTTTTAATATCTTCATTCGACACAGACTTCGACACTTTTTTCAACGCTTCTTCAAAGTCTTGCTGACCGATCGGTATATCAAGTTCTTCTTTCGGTAGATTTTTAATTTCCTCTGCGGAAAGCCCACTTATACGCCTCCTCATTACCATCATGGAAGCGTCTCTGAAAAAAAATTCATTTAAAAATATCGTTCATGGTTGTAAAGACTATGGCTAAGAACATGGAATTCTCAAATAAAAAGAAACAATATCTTTCAAAGCAGTAATAAAGTGTAAACTAATATTTAAAATTTTTAATTTGACGTAAATATAAACAAAATATAAACTTTCTGACTTTCCTAGCTCTTAAAAACACGTTTTTTTATATATATAAAAATATCAGAATCTTTATGATAGACGCTTCCTCAAGAAAGGAAGTAGAAAAAAAAGAGATTTTAAAACTTAAATTACGTTAACGTTAAGGAAGTTCTAAAGCTAGACACCTAGTTATAATGAATACGTGTTTACAGTGAATTTTTATTATGTATCACACAATATGAGGCTAGAAATAAAAAGCTTCCCTAACTTGTCCCTAATTTCAGTTTAGTTACAGAGATACTTAGCCATAATCATGTTATTTACTGCGGTGTTCAAGCTGTCAGAGTAGGGAAGAAAAGACTTTCTTTTATCAGGGAGGTGAAGAGATAGTGTCCACGCGGACCACGGTGGAAAGGGTGCAGAAAATTAGATCATCTAAACGATGCAATTTAAGTATTATAAAATTTTGTTGGCTGTGGTGATTAAAATAAGGTGTAACGTTGTCCCCTTTACCCTCTTTCCACAGTAATGTTGTCCCCTTACCCCCTCCCCCAGTTACAACGAGCCAGGGGAGAGAAGATGGGCGTACTTCTAACTCACCTGCACACATTTGTAATGTCCGAGCCACTGTACCCATCCATTTTCTCTGCCAATGAAGCCAAATCAACACCTTCAGCACATTTCACTTCGCGTAAATTGATTTTTAACAACTCCTCTCGACCTTTCGCTGAAATCAGACACAACAAACAAAGGTTAAATTGAATACTAACTAATTTAATACGTCATCACAGCTAATTAAGCTGTGCTTTGCAAGTTGACATAGATATTTAGAGGATATGATTCTAAAAATAACTTTATTAGGTTTAATAGCTAATAAAAAGCCATTACGGAATTACGTCTGATTTACCAGACTACACAACTCAAATCTCTGCAATTACGGATTTGATTTATCACTGATACAAACCGCAAATATAAAAAACGTAAAATTTTTTGCTTTCAAAGAAATGGAAAAATCCTTCTTTTTCTATAAATCGCTTGTTTTGACAGGCGTTATAAAGAAGAAGTTACGTAATGAAAGAAAACAAAAAAATACCCGACGGAAGAGGGATGTAAATTCGTTTTTCCAATCTACGACGGAGGGCTTCGTCAATATCCCACGGGAAATTTGTGGCAGCAAGGACCATAACTACTTTAGTGGCATCGGTCTCCGATGTATTGCCTGAAACGCCTGTAAAAGAAGAATTAATTTTAATCAAAAGCAATTTATATCAATTAATTACATAAGGCTAATTAGTTTTACACAAAAAACATTTTAATGAATTGAGTAGATGGGCTCCTTTGTAGTTGTGGTTTTTTTGTTTTCACAAATCCATTACATCACTGCATAAAATTGAGTTGGGCAAAAGTGTAGAATTATTTTTTCTATGCGTGTTATTTACACGTTTTATCTATTATTTCTTAACATATAGCATTATTAATTTCTTAGCTTTTTCTTGTAGATGAAAAACGATAAGAATATGGAACCAGTTCTATTTTTCTTTCCGATGACATTGCAATTATCACTTTTTCACCTATATCGTGAATTTAAATTCCTCGAAAGACAAAAATGACCAAAAATCTTTTTAGGTGACGAATTTTAAGTCTGACAGAGTGTGTTTAATCTAACTGAATATAGCTACCCAAAATCTATTAATGAAATGGCAGTGCATAGGCTGTAGTTAACTGTTCGACTTGCAACTGTTACATAATTTTTTCGCACTTTATGAGTCGTGACGGGTCTCAAGACGATTGTTTAGAAAAAACATTACTTTGAATTGAAAAATCACAAGATGTCATATTTCTTATTTCTTACGTAACGCTACAATAACATTATCACGAAAAGCACAGAAAACAGATTCCGCATATTTCAGTTAAAATTATTGGTCGGAGAAAATATTTGTCACCCAGAGAAATTTCGTCTCTTTTGTCCATTATTTCCTGTTTCTATTTTTTTTGGTCACTTTTTTATGTATAGGAAAAAAACAACATATCTATAGTTTTAAAGTGAGTATTCTGAAACAGAATTCATAATAATATTGAACTATAAACAAAAACAAAAAAGCAATTAAAAAACTAGATCATACCATCCATTTGTATCAGTAGTTCCGATTTGACTCGCCTACTTGCCTCGTGCTCACTGTCACCGCCTCGCTTGCTACATATCGAGTCGATTTCGTCAACAAATATAGTACTAGGTGCGTAGAAGCGAGCCTAAACACAAACCGGAAAAATATCTTAGTTTCGGAGACATATCAAAACAACGTCTTAGCTCATCAAACATTTAAATTTGAAATTTTTTTACAAAATAACTCTCCCTTGCACCTATATACAAGATTGCAATTCTTTTTTACGGAGTCAAATTTAAAAGAGATGCGATTTTTTTTGTATAATTGACGGTATTTTTTTTTTATTTTATTTCATAAAAAAATTGAGAAACTTTAGGGCATTTTTATATTTTTCCAAACAATTGAGAATATTTATATTAAAGATAACGCCAGAAGTGAAGAGCAAATAATTTCTGTACTCAGTTATATTTCTATGCATTTTTAAAATAAAAAATTAGTTTTGTAAAAATAAAAAATGAAATTTGAGGAGAAAGTTGTTAAAAAAATCTAATTTTAGAGAAAATTTGAGGATTTTTGAGGAGACGGTAAAAATAGCAGTGTCTTAAAATTCCAATTATTATGGCTATCGTTTTTCAAATTATCACAGGCCAGAATCAGGCACCCAATTATTTTTTTAGAGGACATAATAACTTGGCCGACTAAGGAAAGAGGCAGAGTTTTTAACCTCCTAAAAACATATTCCTGCACAAGCCTTTTTCACATTAACAAACTGGTCACCTTGTCCATCTACGCCGGTACGGCCCTATTATCAGGCTATTCCAGGACTTTCCTAAAGGCAAAAAAAATACCTGGGTATCCTTTGTCACAAACTTACCATTTCAAACAGCAACCTGACCAGCTTCTCCGACTCACCACGATATTTCGACGTCAGCGTCGACGACGTGACGTTAAAGAAAGTTGTGCCACATTCCGTCGCAACGGCTTTCGCTAGCATCGTCTTGCCAGTTCCAGGTGGTCCGACCATTAAAACGCCCTGAAGAAATATGCCGAACATTAAACTGATGTCTATTTAATTATAAAAAAACTTAAAATTTTAGCTAAATCTGTATGTGCCTGAAATTGTTATCCTTTTATTAGCCTTAATAATCTTATGAACTAGATTTTTATACAAAAGAAACAATACTGTTTAATTAATACTATATAAAAAACAATCATTATCAGTTCTATTTACTTTCCAAGGTCGCCGAATACCCTTAAAAAAGTCTGGCATCCACAGCGGTAACACCACAGCTTCGTTTAGTAACTTCTTTGCTTCGGTGAGCTCTGCGATATCAGTCCTAGAAAGAAGAAAAATTGGGTCTAGTTTAGACGACCAGCAAACAAACACTACTTATATATAAACATCAAAACAAGGATATATATATATTGTTTCCAACAACAAAACAAACTCGTTCCCTAAAAGTAGTTCTATAGAGCCCTGTAGCAAAGCGTGAATAATTGCTAAAGCGCAACGCAGTGTGTGCTTAAAGTATGGAATCAGTTATTGTTGTTTTAGAAATTCAGAGTTTAAAAAATAGGTACATCCTGTAACTGTTTCTGAATTGTAGTAAAGTAGGCACCAAAAAAGTGCGCCTAAAAGTTTACGTAAATTTGACTTTATACACTTTGGGCACTATTAGGAAACATTTATTGTATATACTTTAAAAATTTATTCATTTAAAAAGAGGATCTTTTTTTTAATGTTGACCTAAACCCTTTGTTAAGTGCACAAAAAACAATTGACTATCATTTCGAATCCCTGAAATTTTCAAAATTATTTATTAACTATCTATATAGTTTTTTCTTTTAGCACAATCATCAATAAACATGGTAAGAAAAGCTTTTCTTAGGCAACAAAAGGGATGAAAGAAGGTAGTAGGACATACCATCTAACATTCGGATTCTTTTGAACAATATCTCTTTCTAGACCCTCCACAAGATCTTTATCGTATCCCGATCCCTCAAAACGAGGCTCTTCGTTATCCTGCGAAGAAAAAATAGATTAACCCATAAATAAATAACCATTTTGAACAAATTTTTATAAGAAAACTTTCTTAGATAAAAACACACGTTGACAGGTTTGTCTTCTTTATTTTTGCGACCAGTATCCACTTTGGCTTTTACAGGTGCTTTATCAGCTTGTTTCGCACCAGCATTTCCGCGTTTCGATTGAACAGGGGCTTTGCCTCGGCTTGGCCGACTTGATCGATCATCATTATTGCTACGTATGTTTCTGACAACTGGACGAGATACTGGTTTCGATGGTCTAGAAATAGACGTTTTTAACTTTGTATTTGCTATATATATAGGGTGTCTAGGTTAAGAATTTTTCAGGAAGTAAAGAGACACCGAGGATATATAATAAAGTTTATTAAAAAATTGGCTTTGTGCAAGTTTTTAAAGTGAGTGGGCATCCATAAGCTGACAGTTCTTACTCGAAAAAACAACCATAAAAAAACAATGGATAACTAAGTTGGAATTGCCGGGTTATATAATCTGTAGACTCTGCTCAAACGAAAAGCCTGATGCGGTGCCTGTTGTGTATGGCCAATCAAAATAGTATATCCAACAAGAAAAAGCAATATTTTGAAATCTGTCATTGAAGTTAAACTAAACTCTCTTTTACGACAACATACTAATTATTATATAAGATAGAAAATCCAATTCAGAAAAAAAAAATCTAAATATTTTTAGGACAGGAGATTATAAGGGAATTATATAATTCAACAAAACAACGCCAAACATCTCTATTAATGGTGGATGCATTACCACAAATACTGAATTTTGTTTGTGGAAACCCAACCAACCGTAAAGTAATATTACAGCATTCCTTTCCTTTTTCCCTTTTTCCTTAATGTATTAAACCTGACCAATATGTTTTATGGTGATCAGTTGACCTACAAAATTAATATAGCATGGAATAGCATGCTGTGTATGATAAAAAACATGACCTAACCAATGTCAATTAAATTAAAGCAGGGAGGAAGGGTTGAAGTAAATGATTTAAAGCGCACAGAAACCTTCTGAATATAAATACCAGAGCAAAACTTGCTCTGGTATTTATATAATACATAACTTCATTGAAAATAAAACTTTTCTTAACACAATTTTTATAAATTCAAACTATTTATAAATTATCATGCGTCCCTCCTTAGACATGGGGAATTGTCAATCACTAGAGAAGTACAGAGGTTTGGTAATATAAATAATTAGCACCTCTCAACTGGAGCAGGTGGAAGCCAGACATCTGGATCTCTGCTTTCTCTAGCAGGTGCATTACCATAGTCTCGCAGCCTTTGTTGAGGTTGTGGAGCATTAAATGTGTCACGTTTGAAACCTGCAAGTGTTTTGTTGATATCTTTCACATATTCAAACTCTTGAGCAATCTCCTGTCGTGCCTTGGAAGGAAAAAAATAAAAACACTGTAATACTTTGTTTTTGCGCGAATTTTAGTATGGAAATTGGTTGCACAACATTTTCCTGAAAATGCAGAAAAACATACGTTTTTTTAAGAAACAAAACTGATTGCGGAAAGGCATTTTAAATGCATCTATATTTTGTCAAAACCCAAAATTTTAATAATTTTTTCCTTTTTATTTGTGGAATAATTTGTACTTGAACAAATAGTAATGAGCGCAAAATACATTCACATTGCATTCACATTTCATTAATGTGCGAAAAATAATACACACAAAATGGATTTCTTTTAACTGCACGAAAATTAAATAAGTAAATAAGTACGAATAAGGTAAATACTTACTACTTGCCATTTCTGCTTCCGTGATGGTTCTTTCAGTTGAACAATTAATTTTTGTATCTGTTGAAGAACACCTTGATAGTAGACTAAAGCAGAATCGTATTGGCCAAGCAAAGCATTTTCTCGAGCCAATCGTGTGTTTTCACATATTTCATTATAATTTGCACTCATATTTTCATATAGCTAAAAATAAATAAAATTTATCGAAGTGAGCATTTAAACAAAAATCATATTTTTTTTATCTGAATCTAGACAGCAAAACAGTTACAGAAACAAGAACCCTTGTTTATTAGTCAAAAAAACATGCCATAAAGGATAAACAAGACTGTGGCACATGCAGTACAAATTCATTCACCCCCTCCCCCTCTTTAATAAACACCTAGCCTTAACTAAGTGCTAAATGATATTCTGGGCCAGTTTAAGGGAAGAAAAGTAATTTTACCACATATTTTCAATTACCAGAATAAAAACCATGAAAGCACCTAGAATGCCTGAACACCTTTAGGAATTCCAAGTGCTTCAAGTTATAGATAGACGTTTTCACATTATGCAATTTTTACATTTCAGCATCACACAAAATTTTTATTATAAACTTTATTACGTGCAGTCCACTATAAATATTGAACTAATAATTATTATCTAATAAGTACTAGTTATAGCACAGTGCTGAGAAAAATATCGGCAATATTTTTTGAGTGTTTTTATGTTCTTGTTACATATTTCACAAGCCTTTGTTAATTTCACATAGTCGGTTGCACACTGCTTAATTATGTTCACGATATTAACAAGCATTGTTATGGGGGCCAATAAAATCACTGGAAGGTAATTTATATTTCATTTATATTTATGAACTTATAAATTATTTCAATTTATGAAGTCACGTGTGATTTAGATCAGTATAACAAATTATGTTCATGTCACGCTTGAAAGAATTTGAATGGAAATAAAAACTATGAATTTTTAAAAGAATAAATTATCATTGTGAAGCCAAATAACACAGAACTCCATCGTCGTGCTATTATATTATTCTTTCGAGTTGACTGACATAATTCAATTGTTTTTCATACCCGGTGGAGAGCGTGTTCTCTATGATTAATGACTATTTAATGACTGTTGAAACAAAAGAAAATTTTCGAATCATAAAATGTATATTTGTGAACATAAATTCACCAACAAGTTTTCGTTTTTAAGAACATAGGCTTTTTCTACGAATTTTCCACCAATCAAGGAAAAACATATAAGCTTTTTGCACGCTAAATCAGCCAATCAAAGGAAGAATATAAGCTTTTTGCACTCTGTATAAGTAAAAATTGCATTCGTTTCTCGGTTGAAAAACAAAATACAGCATATATTTCGTGCAGATTAGCCAATCAAGTTGTGAGAAAAACTCAAGTATATGGTAACTAAAAATATTTATGTTTTGTTTAATTTTGTGTTTAAGAAAGCATCTTGTGGGTCACTATCAAACTTTTGAAGCTAACTTGTCATAAATGAATTTTAACCCACCCATTATGGCACCCCCAGTCACCCTACAGGCTTCTCATTTTGAGGTACGCAATCGCGTTCCTACACCCTATCGCGTACCTGAATTACATAAGTTACGGGAAGAACCGCGTACCTCTGTTGACAGATTACTTCCTAATGAAAAATAGTCGTATTTAAAAAAAACCTTGTTGTTTTATCGATGTTTGGTGGGCTCTTTATCTCGATAAATCCACATGCTGTGATGCTATCAATGTTTAGTTTACAGTCTTTTTCAGGAGAGGCGTGCGATCGCACGCGCACACCTTGGCACACGCCTATATCGTTTCAGACATGTCCGCCACATTTCCAGTTTGGTCAGACATGTCTGTAGCTCGTTTGAAACTTTCGTTCGGACAAAACTTTTAGATCTCAGAATTTATTGAATAGTCCTGGTCCTTTTAATCCACAAGCAAGCCTATTCATAGTCAACCTGGTCATCCTAGCTAATTCACTGACTCCTGACTTAGTTAAAATAACTACGTAGACATATAAATCTCTTTTGCCTGTCCCCTTCGTCGTTGGTAACCAGGTCTTACACAAGAAATCCAGTTTAAATTTTGTTAAAATGTAGCTGAACTTTCTGAATGAATTTTGAAGTTTTATTTAAGCCACGTGGATAAAGATTTTTTTTAATTTGAAAACGAAGCATATTTTTGCCTCTTTACCTGTGATGACCTAAAAAATAAACAATAAATTTATGAAAATGATAGTATAGCCATGTATACTATTTCGGACAAGTAGAAAAGGAAGTTAAGAGAGAGAGAGAGAGAGAGAGAGTGAGAGAGTCGCTATACGTAGACGCTCGATCATCGTATTTGGGGTTCACGATTCAAATCGTCCCCCACTTTTCTACTGCAAAATGAATGCGCAACAAAGATTAACCTTGAAACCCGTATCACACGCGTAACATCCTTTGCACGTGCGTTGTTAAACAAATAAATAGTCATTTTGAAAATTGCGTACCCGGAGCAAATTAGGTACGCTACACAATCACGTAACACCGTCGTCTGGCGTACGTGATTTATCACGTAAGCACATATTTACAAAATGAGAAGCCTGCCAACATTGTATAAAAAGAGTTCAGAAAATGTAGCACAGCAGCATGGAGGTAAATAGACTTAAAAAGGTAAACAAATAGCAAATGCTGCAACAATTCAAGTTTATAATAATTCACTTCTCCTAGTGCATTAACAACATCGGCTATGTTTTATGCTTCTCAATATAATGCAAAAAATGTGGAAATGCTGTTTTAAGTTAGGGAAAAGATAAAACTATACTGTTACTTAAAAGTCATCCCTCTAATTTATTAACTGCACATTAAACTGTAATAACTTTAACCCACACAGTAATAAATCAGATTGTTTTCAAGAGATGCTGTAATGAACAAATGTATCCTCTGACAATAAAAATATTATTTTTGGTCAGTGCTTAAGCAAGATATAGGCAAGCTATTACTACTGTTAAATAAGTAAATATACCCACTTTGCTCAAAGGTTTTATATACCTATGGTCTAATAATTTATATTATTATAATTTTTTAATAAGTGAACTTTTGGTTTAACCAATTTATTTTTTTTCATAGAAGCAATTGTTCAGAAGAAGGTCATTAATGTACCCCATATTAATGACCTCCTTCCAAACTGATCTAGACTGTTTTAGATCTAAACTCAAATTTCTCTTCATCAAGTCTGTCCTTATTACTTCCTGCCAAGTCTATCTCGGTCTACCTCTGGGCTTTGCCCCAGTTTTGAAGACATTTTCTAACGTTCTATTGTAAAAGCGCCTATAGCATTGTTTAATTTTCAAGATGTGCGCATATTGCCGGGTCAATAAGATAATTTACTGCAAGTGTAAAGTTTGGAAACACAAAAGAAATTCAATTATAAGGATCCCAATCGCTCACTTAAAAATTGAAGCCAAGTTTAGCCTTGAAGTTAGAAAGTGGAGTTAGTAGGAAAGAGGTTGGTAGTATAATTTTTTTTGTCAGATTGTAAGGATTCAAAACATAAGAAGTGCAGTGGTGCATTACCCCTTTTAGCGAGTGCGAGAGACAATTCACTTTTAGAAGATGCTGAAAACAATATACTCAAACTGGGAGCTCTAAATTATTCAAATTAAACATTATATGTTTTGCATTCCCTGAAAAAATTTTCTTCACAAATTCTTAGTTTTTTTAGGATGGTGGCGATAAGAACTGACTTGACGATAAAAGGACAACACGAAACAGAAGTAAATTTTGACACTTATATGTGTAGTGAGACACGGCAGAAGAAAAAGAGAACCTGTTTTCAAGAACTTGAAGATAGAACTTTAAAAAATCAACATCAATTGATGTAGTTCTGATATAGATATAATATAATCTGATATATATAGATATAACGCTATTATATAGCCATTTTACCCTATATATATGCTTTTTTTATCTAGCTACCAGACTATATGTAACATTACAGCTAGAAATACTTTTAGCATTGCTCTAACTTGCTTGCCTGCCACACCAACGATTAGCAGTTAGTAGATGGCACTGAATGGGTTGACAACACTATATTTTAAAGTGGGCTGGAGTGGTGACTCGAACCTGAAACCTTGTGATTACAAGCCAAATGTGCTACCACTACAATCTCCGCTCCACGAATAGGTTAGCTAGCTAATATATAGATGGCGCCATAGCTTAGTGGTTATAACTCTTGTACTTTGTGTGGGAGACTGGGGTTCGATTCTCCTTGGAGACAATTCAATATGGGAGATTGAATGTTACCATAGCCCCAGGTTAACCCAAGCCATGTGAGGGAAATTGGGGAGATGGCACAATGTGTGGGGAGATGGCACAATGTGTGGGCCGTTGGATGTTGCAGGGAGTTGTCTGGTAGAACGTGGACCCTAATTGGGTCTGGGTAGCTCAAAATGAGCATTAAATACTCTAGGACTCTCCATCTAAGACATGGCCCTTCCTGGAATTAATAGACAGGGTAATCCCTCGATATTTGTGAGGCTAGCCATGTAAAATATGCACATCTATCTATCTATTTATCTATCTATCTATCTTTGACTTCTGTTGTTTACATTTTCAGCGGTAAGCTCTTTGGACTCTGGCATCTGCGTGGCAAGAAAAAGATGGGGGCGCTAGGTAAATCAAAGTAATTATCAGTCCATTTCGTCACACAAGGCATTCTTAGGACTATGAATGAATTCAAATAAATCAGAAGGTATCAATCTACACTTGATAATAGTTTAAAACCTCAAATGATGTTTCCCTGCAAAGAAATCTAGATAGATAGATAGATGTGCATATTTTACATGGCTAGCCTCACAAATATCGAGGGATATACCCTGTCTATTATTTCCAGGAGGGGCCATGGCTTAGATGGAGAGTCCTAGAGTATTTAATGCTCATTTTGAGCAACGCAGACCCAATTAGTAGGGCCCACGCTACAGAAAAAGACCTCTCTTCACGAAATCCTAGCATCTTTTTTTCTGCCACACAAATGCCGAACCAAAGGACATTTACAGTCAGGGTAAACACCTAATTAGGCGGCATGACCTAATTAGGCGAGTCGTTTAATTAGGCAACGTGATGTAGTTTAATTAGGCGACCCATAGTCTAACTAGGCGAACGAAAACTTACTGTTGTAAATACGCTGAAATCATTGTGTTTCTCCCTACAATTTTTATGTGAATCAAATCTGTCCACTTTGCAGATAATTTTGACCAATTATCGTCTTATTTGCATCACGCATTGGCAACTTATGGCCCAAACCTTGTGTGGCACTATTTGTTGTTTTAAATAATGGATTTCAGCCATCCACGCCACAGGGGAAAAATAAATATGGCGGACGAAAACATGGTAGTGTTTGACGAAGATTTTAACGTTGTTAAAACAGGATGCGAATCAAAAAGAAACGTTACAAAACAAACAAAATAATTGTTACCACATCCATCTTAAATAAAACAATTTTTTTTGCGTTTTGTGAAAGAGTATCTTCATTAAATTATTGCTTATTTTACTATCGTCACCTAAATAGGCGACACTTAACCTAATTAGGTTATATATTTTATTTTAACATAATTCTTACTTGCGCGAACATATTGAGGCACAAGTGACAATTTTGGCATCATGGTCGCATAGACTATCCATTCTGACAAAGATAGGTGAGGTTTGTAAGGATGTGGCAATTGAGCCTTCGCTAATTGGGTTGACTGGCGAAACTTTTGATTTAGAATCTGTGAAAAAGGGAGATGATGTAAGAACGGATGTACGTGCTCGGGGATTTTGGACGAAGGGTCAACAAGCATTTTTCGACGTAAGGGTTTTTGATCCCAACGCTTCGAGACACCTTCAGCATACTCTCCAACAATGCTATGCAAAGAATGAGGCGGAGAAGAAAAGGCAATACAACACTCGCATCAACAAAGTTGATAACGGGACATTCACGCCACTGGTATTTTCTCTTTACGGAGGAATGGGAAGAGAGTGTGCGACTTTTTACAAGCGTCTCTCAGAAATGATCGCCGAAAAACGTAAAATAAATATTTCTGTTGCATCATCTTGGATCAGAACTAAGATTTGTTTTGCTTTAATTCATGCTTGTTTGCTTTGTTTGAGAGGTTCGAGAGGGATTTATAAAAGAATCGAAATGGGGGATGATATTGTTTTGAGTGAGTTGTCAAGTTGTATCAAGTAGTTCGGTTGTACCAAGTTAATGAACTGTTAAATCTATATCTAATTTATTTTGTTTATTATGTTTATTAAATGCTTTTGTATAAATTATTATGCTAATAATAACATCTCATTTTAAAAAGAATATTACGTTAGTAGATCGACATATAACTGGAAAAAATGCAAATTATTAGGCAGTTTTTTAGACACGAACAAAGTTATAACCAGACGTAAAGGTCTAGCAATACACCTTTACGATAATTCAATTGTACATGCGTTCCTACGGCTCTCCATCGTTTTACAATATCGGAAAAAAGGAGGTAAAAATCGTGTTTTTATGAGAGTTTGTTAGAGACGAAAGCGTGTTTTCTCCAGTTTTTTAACTTCCATCGTATCAATTTCTTTCAAATTTTCAGGAAACATTAATAATAATAAGATACAACTTATGTGTACTTTTCATTAAAAACAAAACGCGGCAAGAAAAGTTATCATGAAAAAACGTGTTTTCTCCTTAATAAACTCTTATAAAAGTGTGATGTTTACCTCCTCCGATCGCAAAATAAGCTGCGATGGAGTGTTAGTTTTCCCGAATTATCGTAAAGGTGTATTGATGCAATAAACAAAATTAAGGACATCCTAAATAATAAGAAAGTAACGATCAAAATGAAAATGAAAACATTCGATACCTACGTCACGCCAATATTCCTCTACAATGCAGAAATATGGAGGACACTCAACAAGAAAAAAGAGCTTGAGATTGATGTATTTCAACGCAAACTTGTACGAACGAATGTGTTGAATGTAAAATGGCCGGAAACAATTACAAACGACGAACTGTATCGAAAAACAGGAATGAAACAGTGGAGTCAAGTAATTAAAAACAGAAGAATGAGATGGTTAGGACATGTTATAAGGCTACCGGATAACACACTTGTCAAAATAGCCCTTGACTATGCTGAAGAACAGTATGAAAGACCACGTGGAAGACCTATTTCGACATGGCTTTTCATGGTGAAGAAACAACTCAGGGAAGAGGCATGCACATTGGCTATGGACCGAGACGTATGGCAGAAATATATATATAAAAAAAAATAAAAAAACAAAAAACAACATTGATTTTATATATGCACGCATTATGTAAATTTATTTTACGGAAAAATGCTTTATGATGATGATGATGATACATCGTGCCAACGCTGATATGCGACGCGGCAAAAAGATATTTGGGAAATTGACTGTTTTTTCAGCTTTTTCCCGAAACAGTAAAACAGCATCACTTGGACAGTACTCAGAAGTCTCACTTTACAAGCGTTGCAGGTCGAGTAACCATCGTAAAAAAATGCAGTAGCTGCGCACAATAATTTGATAGCTATAGTCCGATGTTTATACTTCGTTTTCTCAAGTGTACTGAATCTTTAGCGGCACCCCCAAATGGTACCGAGACTCCCGGCCGGGATTACGTAATCGCATAATGTGAAATAGGTGTATTCATAATTTAAAAAATGAAAATAGTGTAGGTCGAACATTTAACCTAAAATCCCGACATTTTCCTGACATATCAAAGCAATTGCTATATTCCTGACTTTTTCCCGACATTTTGACATTATTTTGAAAAATTCCTCAGACCTATGGGTAATTTGTTAGTTTTTACGTGCAGATAACAAAAAAGAAACAGACAACTATTAAAAATTATTCGCGCGCAAGGAAGGCAACTTCGGGTCCAGCGCTTTTCTTCGACAGAAAAAACATAATTTGTGAAATCAGATTATTTGTTATTTTCGTTTTAATACTTCAGTGGCGAAACAATATACATGCAACTTTATTTTAGTTAATAAATTCAGTACGTAAAAATGCTTGTAGAAGGTTAAGATCTGTGAACGAATTTGATACAACTACACGCCTTTTCTATACGAATATTGAAATTATTAGTTATTAAGAAAGTATTGTTATTAACCTGAAATTTTACCCTGATATTCTTATAAAACATATTCTCATAAAAAAGACGTGTATAGAAATATCTCACAAGACAAGATTATAAAATAATAAAATAACAACGAATAAATATTAATACATACAAGATATTAAGCATACCGGATATTAAGCAGTCCATAATATTCGATAAAGCCTCGATGTCTTCTCTAACTAGCAATGCGCTTATTAAAAGTCAATAACCGCAGCGCCGATGAAAGAAAAAAGCCTAGGGAACATTTTTTTGTTGTTGTCAGATTTTACTTTCTCTAAATGGCGATTTTTCACGGAGCGAATTGGACGGCGAATTCGCCATTCACAATTCGCTCCGTGAAAACCCCCCTTTAAATTTGATGTAATTTTTAACATGAACCAAAACAGCGTTGACATATTTTATGTCATTCATTCTTGTTTTTTAAACCTCAACATTCTTTTAAAACATTTGCCTAACCGAAAAATAACTAAAAACGTTTAGAAAGCACCTAAATTACAACAACAAAAATCGCAAAAATATAATAAAAAAGAAAATATATAAAAAAAAGAAAATATTAAATTAAGAACTTCCTATGCAAATTAATAAAAAATAAACAAAAAATGGAGAGAGAAAAGTCTTTGGGAAGTTACTTAAAATTCCAAAATTGTCACCAAATTCTTGGTTGAATATGGTGCATTTAATCAGAGCTGACAAGAGAGAACTGGAATTTAAATAATTTATTATTTTATTGTATTATATTAATTTATTATTTTTATTTTATTCGATCTATCGTTTAAGACTTTCTGTTGGTTTTTTAACTTTCAATTTAAAGAAAAAGTTCTTAGAATTCCCTCAACATAATAAACAATTTTATAATAGTGGAACCGGCCACAATAATAAGGGAAATATTTCTTAAAAGCGCAACGCTAATCAGCATATGTAAAGGTTTAACCCTATTCAGGCCAAAAATGAGCTGATGAAGGAGACATCGTATAGCCACAAAACTTAGTACAAAATGCTTGGAGGACGATTGAGATAAAAGAGATGGCATCATCATATATTTCAAAACCTGAAAAGGCTGAAACAATGAAACAAAACAAACTTCGCAACAAGAAAAATCTTGAAAAACGATTTAGATGTGAAAAATCACTGATAAACGCATAAGAAAAGGCGAAAATACCACTTTTCAATTCCTAATAAAGATATTTCAAGCAAATTTTTTGACTGTCCTGAAGCTAACTAAAATTGAGGAAAACTCACCAACTTTCAACCCTGAAACGGTATGTTATTTAAAAAAGGCGAATGTGGAGATTTTTAGCCCCTTCTCTCCTGGCTCAAATTGGGTTGAAATCAAGGAGAATTAAGTATCCCAGTCTCATGATTAAAATTGCGACACATTTTTTTTACCCAAAAAAACACAACACTGTGAGTCATAAGCATATTCTAGCCACATTTTCAAGTGTTAGGTAAGTGTATTAAGACCGAGCTTAAAAACAGAAGCTTTTAAAAAACGTGTGATAAAACATAAGAAAATTTTCTCTATATATAGTTCGTCAACCAGGACGAAGGTGAAATACACATATTCTATTATTTAATTGCATAAAAACACATTTTGTTTCTCTTTTTATTTTCGTGTAGGCCACGTTCTTTCATGTGAAACCTTTAGTCAGTGCAGTGCGAGAATCATATTGGATGTTTTATGTTAATTCTGTGGTGCCTGGGTGCCTTGGTGCATGAGATGCTCTGGAGGGTTAAACTACCACTTGATTGGGTGGCATGTCGGCTAATGCAATTGATGTGTCCACAGGATCACTACCATCATTGTCATCAATTTGGACAGCTTCGATTTGTTCGCGAGCGAAATTGACAAATATCTGTAAAACAAAATGGTATATATAGAAACGATATACACCATAAGTTTGGGCCATGTTTTTCGTTAAAGGGGTCAAAAGAATGAAAAACAGGATTTTGAATTTTTAAACGGGGGGCCCACTGTCACGCAATATTCTAGGTATTGTGCGGAGCTGGACATGAGACAAATAACCCGATTTATGATTTACCTGATCTAGTGTTGTTTGAGTAACCGAGTAATCTTCAATTGTATCTGTCTTTCTTAATATTTCCAATTTTTGAAATACTTGTGACAAAGATAAATCAGTTGTTGGAATTTGGTATTCAAGCATATAGTGATGATGGTCCTATAAAATAAGATAAAATAAAAACAAAACAAAATAAAACACCCTCCCCCCATTTAAATAATTTTAATCGACACAGATGTGCTGTTAATCATTTTCTTATACTAAGACCTCAAGAAAATATCAATAGCAGGTGTCTACTACATTTTATAGAAAAGTTATTCTTAACGTTTCTTTGTACGTAGAACTTGAGAAGGTTATCTAACTGGCGCATATAGCAACAATACGTGATAAATAAATATTCTTTGTGTTACATATTTCCTTGGCTTAGGAATAAACTGCTTTGACTAAGACCTAACTTGCCATCTTCAGAACTAGTTGTAAATGTCCTCCGGTTGATAAGATCTTTTTTTGACCCAGATGCATGACACTTTGCATGTGATTTTACTTGAGATAACCCACTGTTGGTAATTTTGAATGCTTTAACACAAATTTTACAATAAGCTGAAAATTTATCATTTTTAACAAAACTGAGCCAAGGATAGCTTTTTCCCCACTCTGGACGGTGTTTAATCAACCACTATATATTTACTAACCTTAAAAAAAGTTGTTCTACTTTCTTCTCGACTTAAACAATTGCTACATAAAACACTGGGAAATGTCATAAGAATAATAAATGCTGAGTAAAGAGCAAACAAAATTAAAAATAACTGCGTAAACAAAATTTTGGAGAACACATGTACAAAAATTATGATTTTTTATGCCAACAAATCAATTTTATGCTAATTTTATGATTTTTGAGAAAAAACTGCTGATTTTTTGATTTTTTATGATTTTATGCGGCTGGGACCCCTGCGTTTACATGACCATAATTTTAACTGACACACAAAAATGAGATCTTTAAATAAGCGTCCCTCTCGATATACCCCCCTTCTCGACTCATCGACCCACCTTAAAAGTCAAAATTTTAAATGAGCGCCCCATTTACGGTATAAATCATTTATTTTTTTGCGAAGAAAAATACGCTTGCACAACCGCCAAAAATTATACGTTGTAGCAAGATTCACTGTAAGAGAAACGTATATATTTTCACTATAAGTAAGTAAACGATGAATTGTTTAGTGATGGTTTCTTTAATAATTTAAAAACACTTGGTGGTGTAATGGCCTAGTGTTTTCCTTCAGTGTGACAGGTAAGTGGGTCAACCCCTTTGGATTAATAACGGGGGCTATCGTAAGATAATAAAGTTCTAGAAAGTTTTATAGTTGGATGGTTGCAGTGGTTGTGTGCACATTAAAAGCAGCAGTGGTGAAACATATAACAGTACACATAAAACTAATGTTTATACTGGGTAAACAAACATCTAATAGCTGAACCAATCTATTTTCCCTCTTTAAGCAATCCCTGCTAGTTAAAAAAAGAAATTACTTTTAATTTGGCATCTGTGAAGTTAGCTAGAATAAAATCTTGAACGCTGGCTATGCACGGAAGCTTGGCCCGAAGTATCACAGTATATCCAGTACCAAATCTAAATAAAAATAATTTAGTATTGGTAAAAATATTGTACGTTTCTGAAATACACGACACATTGATCGGGAACCTTAACTTTTGCCTTTTTCCTATGGAGATTTTGAGAGGGCATTTAAATTCTACTGACTTGCAACAGACGTGAGCAAGACTTAGTATTAGGAATTCTACTTACTTGCTACGAAGGTGCTGAGGACTTCCAAGACATTGAAATTCACCGTTTACCATGATAGCAAGTCTTGTGCATAATGTTTCACATTCTTCCATGCTAAAAAATATATTTTCTTTGTTAAAATTAATCTAAAAGCAGGCTGTTCCAATTGGACAAAAATAATTTTAGTTAAGCCTCGATTTCCTTAAAAATGTTTCTTTATGGCCTTAATGGCAATGTAGCAACAAAATGCAGTTCCAGCATTCTATGCATCTTTTTGAAGTATGGACGGAGTTTGCCTCTTAACGTATTGAAGTATTCCACGGGCTATTTAACTAGTATATACTCAACAAAAAGATATGAAAAGATATAAAAATACGGTTTCAATTCCACACTCAGGTAAGGCATTCAAGGAAACTTTCTTAAAAGTGGAAAGTCTACACAAATTGTAAATAGGAAAGCACGGCATATCTGACCCACTTTTACTTTATGCAAGAGGGTTAAGGAGCATCTTTTGTGCGAAAAGCTCATACTACTCTTAAATATTAAACCCTCTATGAAATACATACCTGTGTGACGTCAGCACAACGGATTTGCCAGCTTTCAAAAGTCCAGACACAACATTCCAAAGAAATCTCCTTGCACCAGGATCCATACCTGTGGTAGGTTCATCCTGAATAAGTAAGAAAAGAATAATCAATTTTACCTAGCTTGCCAAGCAAGGTTATCACAGGGGAGTAAAAGGCTAACTTTCATCTTTAAACAATCCAATTTTTTGACAATTATCGACTGGGTTAACCCAGCTTTAGGAAATTGGTCCTAGGTGTACCCTATTTATCCACGCAGAAGAGGACGTCAGTTTTCACCCGTTTCCATGCTATTTGGCCCCAAAATTATATGTGCAATGCAATAGTTTCACCAATAAGTTATTGACATTAAATTGAGCTAATAATGTCAACTTTTGTAGACAACAGAAAAGTTTTGTTTTGTAGCATTTGCTAAAGAAACTGTAATCCATTTTGCAAATGTCACAGACGGACACACGGAAGTAGCTTATTATTATAGCGCGATTAATAAAAAGTATTTATATTTAACAAGGAAGAAATGAAAACCAAAAATTAAAAGTAGCTATTTATGAAGAAAATAACCAATGTTATGTATGATATCAAATATGGGGCATAAAAATACATGCGATGATACTGACCAAAAATATAAGTGGTGGACTTCCAAGTAGAGCAATGGCTGTCGACAGTTTGCGCTTATTTCCTCCGCTGTAATCACCACATAATTTATCCTTGTACGGCGTGAGACCAAGCGTCTCGATTGCCCAGTCAGCCATCTAAATATAAGGAATGTATAAAAAAAGAAAACAGGTGTGAAGACAGGCGAGTTGCAATGCGGAAAACTCATTCGGATGTTTGCCAAATCATCCATAACGTACCAAAGTAATCACTTTTTTGTTTTGTTGAAATGGTAAAATTTCAGTAAAATGTTTTTGAAAAATACAAATGTAAAAGTATACACACATTTAAATTTAAAATATCAAAAAAGTTTCGCTGGCTTATCACGTATGGGAAAAAGAATCTAGACACTAGTTGAAATTGAAAAGGAACGAAAAGACAAAAGAAATCGTATCAAAATTGACCTTAACCTAATAAATCAGTCTGTATATGACAGTCTAGTTAAAGAATCACTTTCCATACCTTCGCACTGTCTTTCCTGGACATACCACGTATTTGAGCGTAGTAAAAGAGCAACTCCTTTCCTGTCAACAGTTCGTCGAGCGCGTCAAATTGTGGACAATATCCCATGTATTGACGAGCTGAATTCATATTAGTACGAACACTATAAAATAAAAAGAAATTAAATACCCTTTATAAGGTTTTTAAATTTGTGTTTGAGAATGACGTAAAGACGCATAAACCCTCTTTTCTTTTAAAACACGCTACACGCCACACTTCATACTTCGTGTTGCTTTTGTACCACCCTTTAATAAACGCCCCTTTTAAACACATGTCAAACCACAAGGATTTCAAACTAAAGGCGTTCGTTAAGAAAGTGTGGTTTGCAAACTAAAATAAAACACGCACAGTGTGAAGTGGTTTATTTCGACATTAAATTTCTTTCTCACCTGTGACCTTTCACAAACGCATCACCAGCAGTAATAGCACTATCACCAGTCAT
>JASGCC010004279.1:0-20503 GCA_030067915.1 Hydractinia echinata | reverse complement strand
AATACGCGCACAGGCCTCTAAAGGCTGTAATATGGCCTTTTGCGGCCTAATAAGTCCTTACACGTAAATCACGTGCTTCCACGCGCCCCGGCAGGTACCATTGGTCTAGTGTTCCCAGTCGCAATGAACTACGACGTCCCAAGTCGTTTTCCTTGGCGTCATGGCTTAGAACACGTAATACGTGCACAGGCCTCTAAAGGCTGTAATATGGCCTTTTGCGCCTAATAAGGCCTTACACGTAAAATCACGTGCTTCCACGCGCCCGGCAGGCTACATTGGTCTAGTGTTCCAGTCGCAATGAACTACGACGTCCAAGTCGTTTTCCTTGGCGACGTGGCTTTAGAAGACCGTTCAATACGCGCACAGCCTCTAAAGGCTGTAATATGGCCTTTTGCGGCCTAATAAGGCCTTACACGTAAATCACGTGCTTCCACGCGCCCCAGGCTACCATTGGTCTAGTGCCATTCGCAATGAACTACGACGTCCCAAGTCGTTTTCCTTGGCGACGTGGCTTTAGAACACCGTTAACTACGCACAGGCCTCTAAAGGCTGTAATATGGCCTTTTGCGCCTAATAAGGCCTTACACGTAAATCACGTGCTTCACGCGCCCGGCAGGCTACCATTGGTCTAGTGTTCCCAGTCGCAATGAACTACGACGTCCCAAGTCGTTTTCCTTGGCGCCATGGCTTTAGACCGTCAATACGCGCACAGGCCTCTAAAGGCTGTAATATGGCCTTTTGCGCCTAATAAGGCCCTTACACGTAAATCACGTGCTTCCACGCGCCCGGCAGGCTACCATTGGTCTAGTGTTCCCAGTCGCAATGAACTACGACGTCCCAAGTCGTTTTCCTTGGCGCATGGCTTAGAAGACCGTTAAATACGCGCACAGCCTCTAAAGGCTGTAATATGGCCTTTTGCGGCCTAATAAGGCCTTACACGTAAATCACGTGCTTCACGCGCCCGGCAGGCTACCATTGGTCTAGTGTTCCCAGTCGCAATGAACTACGACGTCCCAAGTCGTTTTCCTTGGCGCCATGGCTTTGACACCGTTAACTACGCGCACAGGCCTCTAAAGGCTGTAATATGGCCTTTTGCGGCCTAATAAGTGCCTTACACGTAAATCACGTGCTTCCACGCCCCGGCAGGCTACCATTGGTCTAGTGTTCCAGTCGCAATGAACTACGACGTCCCAAGTCGTTTTCCTTGGCGCCATGGCTTTAGAACACCGTTAACTACGCGCACAGGCCTCTAAAGGCTGTAATATGGCCTTTTGCGGCCTAATAAGGCCCTTACACGTAAATCACGTGCTTCCACGCCTCGGCAGGCTACCATTGGTCTAGTGTTCCCAGTCGCAATGAACTACGACGTCCCAAGGTTTTCCTTGGCGTCATGGCCTTAGACATGTTAAATACGTGCACAGGCCTCTAAAGGCTGTAATATGGCCTTTTGCGGCCTAATAAGGCCTTACACGTAAATCACGTTTCACACGCCCAGGCTGGTCACCATTGGTCTAGTGTTCCCAGTCGCAATGAACTACGACGTCCCAAGTCGTTTTCCTTGGCACGTGGCTTTAGAAGACCGTTCAATACGCGCACAGGCCTCTAAAGGCTGTAATATGGCCTTTTGCGCCTAATAAGGCCTTACACGTAAATCACGTGCTTCCACGCGCCCCGGCAGGCTACCATTGGTCTAGTGTTCCCAGTCGCAATGAACTACGACGTCCCAATCGTTTTCCATGGCGCCGTGGCTTTAGAACACCGTTAACTACGCGCAGGCCTCTAAAGGCTGTAATATGGCCTTTTGCGGCCTAATAGGCCCTTACACGTAAATCACGTGCTTCCACGCGCCTCGGCAGGCTACCATTGGTCTAGTGTTCCCAGTCGCAATGAACTACGACGTCCCAAGTCGTTTTCCTTGGCGACGTGGCTTAGAAGACCGTCAATACGCGCACAGGCCTCTAAAGGCTGTAATATGGCCTTTTGCGGCCTAATAAGGCCCTTACACGTAAATCACGTCTTCCACGCGCCCGGCAGGCTACCATTGGTCTAGTGTTCCCAGTCGCAATGAACTACGACGTCCCAAGTCGTTTTCCTTGGCGACGTGGCTTTAGAAGACCGTCAAGTACGCGCACAGGCCTCTAAAGGCTGTAATATGGCCTTTTGCGGCCTAAAAGGCCTTACACGTAAATCACGTGCTTCCACGCGCCCCGGCAGGCTACCATTGGTCTAGTGTTCCCAGTCGCAATGAACTACGACGTCCCAAGTCGTTTTCCTTGGCGCCATGGCATTAGAACACCGTTAACTACGCGCACAGGCCTCTAAAGGCTGTAATATGGCCTTTTGCGGCCTAATGGCCTTACACGTAAATCACGTGCTTCCACGCGCCCGGCAGGCTACCATTGGTCTAGTGTTCCCAGTCGCAATGAACTACGACGTCCCAAGTCGTTTTCCTTGGCGTCATGGCTTATGACACTGTTAATACGCGCACAGGCCTCTAAAGGCTGTAATATGGCCTTTTGCGGCCTAATAAGGCCTTACACGTAAATCACGTGTTCCACGCGGGGCACCATTGGTCTAGTGTTCCAGTCGCAATGACTACGACGTCCCAAGTCGTTTTCCTTGGCGACGTGGCTTTAGAAGACCGTTCAATACGCGCACAGGCCTCTAAAGGCTGTAATATGGCCTTTTGCGGCCTAATAAGGCCCTTACACGTAAATCACGTGCTTCCACGCGCCCCGGCAGGCTACCATTGGTCTAGTGTTCCCAGTCGCAATGAACTACGACGTCCCAAGTCGTTTTCCTTGGCGCATGGCTTTAGAACACGTTAACTACGCGCAGGCCTCTAAAGGCTGTAATATGGCCTTTTGCGGCCTAATAAGGCCTTACACGTAAATCACGTGCTTCCACGCGCCCGGCAGGCTACCATTGGTCTAGTGTTCCCAGTCGCAATGAACTACGACGTCCCAAGTCGTTTTCCTTGGCGACGTGGCAGAAGACCGTTCAATACGCGACAGGCCTCTAAAGGCTGTAATATGGCCTTTTGCGGCCTAATAAGGCCTTACACGTAAATCACGTGCTTCACGCGCCCGGCAGGCTACCATTGGTCTAGTGTTCCCAGTCGCAATGAACTACGACGTCCCAAGTCGTTTTCCTTGGCGCCGTGGCTTAGACACCGTTAATACGCGCACAGGCCTCTAAAGGCTGTAATATGGCCTTTTGCGGCCTAATAAGGCCTTACACGTAAATCACGTGCTTCCACGCGCCCGGCAGGCTACCATTGGTCTAGTGTTCCCAGTCGCAATGAACTACGACGTCCCAAGTCGTTTTCCTTGGCGCCATGGCTTAGAACACCGTTAACTACGCGCACAGGCCTCTAAAGGCTGTAATATGGCCTTTTGCGGCCTAATAAGGCCCTTACACGTAAATCACGTGCTTCCACGCGCCCGCGAGGCTACCATTGGTCTAGTGTTCCCAGTCGCAATGAACTACGACGTCCCAAGTCGTTTTCCTTGGCGACGTGGCTTTAGAAGACCGAATACGCGCACAGGCCTCTAAAGGCTGTAATATGGCCTTTTGCGGCCTAATAAGGCCCTTACACGTAAATCACGTGCTTCCACGCGCCCGGCAGGCTACCATTGGTCTAGTGTTCCCAGTCGCAATGAACTACGACGTCCCAAGTCGTTTTCCTTGGCGCATGGCTTAGACACGTTAATACGCGCACAGGCCTCTAAAGGCTGTAATATGGCCTTTTGCGGCCTAATAAGCCCTTACACGTAAATCACGTGCTTCCACGCGCCCGGCAGGCTACCATTGGTCTAGTGTTCCCAGTCGCAATGAACTACGACGTCCCAAGTCGTTTTCCTTGGCGCATGGCTTTAGAACACCGTTAAATACGCGCACAGGCCTCTAAAGGCTGTAATATGGCCTTTTGCGGCCTAATAAGGCCTTACACGTAAATCACGTGCTTCCACGCGCCCGGCAGGCTACCATTGGTCTAGTGTTCCCAGTCGCAATGAACTACGACGTCCCAAGTCGTTTCCTTGGCGCCATGGCTTAGACACGTTAATACGCGCACAGGCCTCTAAAGGCTGTAATATGGCCTTTTGCGGCCTAATAAGGCCTTACACGTAAATCACGTGCTTCCACGCGCCCAGGCTACCATTGGTCTAGTTTCCCAGTCGCAATGAACTACGACGTCCCAAGTCGTTTTCCTTGGCGCGTGGCTTTAGACACCGTTAATACGCGCACAGGCCTCTAAAGGCTGTAATATGGCCTTTTGCGGCCTAATAAGGCCTTACACGTAAATCACGTGCTTCCACGCCCCGGCAGGCTACCATTGGTCTAGTGTTCCCAGTCGCAATGAACTACGACGTCCCAAGTCGTTTTCCTTGGCGACGTGGCTTTAGAACACGTCTACGCACAGGCCTCTAAAGGCTGTAATATGGCCTTTTGCGGCCTAATAAGGCCTTACACGTAAATCACGTGCTTCCACGCGCCCCGGCAGGCTACCATTGGTCTAGTGTTCCCAGTCGCAATGAACTACGACGTCCCAAGTCGTTTTCCTTGGCGACATGGCTTTAGAAGACCGTTAACTACGCGCACAGGCCTCTAAAGGCTGTAATATGGCCTTTTGCGGCCTAATAAGGCCCTTACACGTAAATCACGTGCTTCCACGCGCCCGGCAGGCTACCATTGGTCTAGTGTTCCCAGTCGCAATGAACTACGACGTCCCAAGTCGTTTTCCCGGCGTGGCTTTAGAAGACCGTTCAATACGCGCACAGGCCTCTAAAGGCTGTAATATGGCCTTTTGCGGCCTAATAAGGCCTTACACGTAAATCACGTGCTTCCACGCGCCCCGGCAGGCTACCATTGGTCTAGTGTTCCCAGTCGCAATGAACTACGACGTCCCAAGTCGTTTTCCTTGGCGCCATGGCATTAGAACACGTTAACTACGCGCACAGGCCTCTAAAGGCTGTAATATGGCCTTTTGCGGCCTAATAAGGCCTTACACGTAAATCACGTGCTTCCACGCGCCCGGCAGGCTACCATTGGTCTAGTGTTCCCAGTCGCAATGAACTACGACGTCCCAAGTCGTTTTCCTTGGCGCCATGGCTTAGACACGTTAATACGCGCACAGGCCTCTAAAGGCTGTAATATGGCCTTTTGCGGCCTAATAAGGCCTTACACGTAAATCACGTGCTTCCACGCGCCCGGCAGGCACCATTGGTCTAGTTTCCCAGTCGCAATGAACTACGACGTCCCAAGTCGTTTTCCTTGGCGACGTGGCTTTAGAAGACCGTTAATACGCGCACAGGCCTCTAAAGGCTGTAATATGGCCTTTTGCGGCCTAATAAGGCCTTACACGTAAATCACGTGCTTCCACGCGCCCCGGCAGGCTACCATTGGTCTAGTGTTCCCAGTCGCAATGAACTACGACGTCCCAAGTCGTTTTCCTTGGCGCCGTGGCTTTAGAACACCGTTAACTACGCGCAGGCCTCTAAAGGCTGTAATATGGCCTTTTGCGGCCTAATAAGGCCTTACACGTAAATCACGTGCTTCCACGCGCCCGGCAGGCTACCATTGGTCTAGTGTTCCCAGTCGCAATGAACTACGACGTCCCAAGTCGTTTTCCTTGGCGACGTGGCTTTAGAAGACCGTCAATACGCGCACAGGCCTCTAAAGGCTGTAATATGGCCTTTTGCGGCCTAATAAGGCCTTACACGTAAATCACGTGCTTCCACGCGCCCGGCAGGCTACCATTGGTCTAGTGTTCCCAGTCGCAATGAACTACGACGTCCCAAGTCGTTTTCCTTGGCGCCGTGGCTTTAGAACACCGTTAATACGCGCACAGGCCTCTAAAGGCTGTAATATGGCCTTTTGCGGCCTAATAAGGCCTTACACGTAAATCACGTGCTTCCACGCGCCCGGCAGGCTACCATTGGTCTAGTGTTCCCAGTCGCAATGAACTACGACGTCCCAAGTCGTTTTCCTTGGCGACGTGGCTTTAGAAGACCGAATACGCGCACAGGCCTCTAAAGGCTGTAATATGGCCTTTTGCGGCCTAATAAGGCCTTACACGTAAATCACGTGCTTCCACGCGCCCCGGCAGGCTACCATTGGTCTAGTGTTCCCAGTCGCAATGAACTACGACGTCCCAAGTCGTTTTCCTTGGCGCCGTGGCTTTAGAACACCGTTAACTACGCGCACAGGCCTCTAAAGGCTGTAATATGGCCTTTTGCGGCCTAATAAGGCCTTACACGTAAATCACGTGCTTCCACGCGCCCCGGCAGGTACCATTGGTCTAGTGTTCCCAGTCGCAATGAACTACGACGTCCCAAGTCGTTTTCCTTGGCCATGGCTTTAGACACCGTAACTACGCGCACAGGCCTCTAAAGGCTGTAATATGGCCTTTTGCGGCCTAATAAGGCCTTACACGTAAATCACGTGCTTCCACGCGCCCCGGCAGGCTACCATTGGTCTAGTGTTCCCAGTCGCAATGAACTACGACGTCCCAAGTCGTTTTCCTTGGCGCCATGGCTTAGACACCGTTAATACGCGCACAGGCCTCTAAAGGCTGTAATATGGCCTTTTGCGGCCTAATAAGGCCTTACACGTAAATCACGTGCTTCCACGCGCCCGGCAGGCTACCATTGGTCTAGTGTTCCCAGTCGCAATGAACTACGACGTCCCAAGTCGTTTTCCTTGGCGACGTGGCTTTAGAAGACCGTCAATACGCGCACAGGCCTCTAAAGGCTGTAATATGGCCTTTTGCGGCCTAATAAGGCCTTACACGTAAATCACGTGCTTCCACGCGCCCGGCAGGCTACCATTGGTCTAGTGTTCCCAGTCGCAATGAACTACGACGTCCCAAGTCGTTTTCCTTGGCGATGGCTTTAGACAGTTAATACGCGCACAGGCCTCTAAAGGCTGTAATATGGCCTTTTGCGGCCTAATAAGGCCTTACACGTAAATCACGTGCTTCCACGCGCCCGGCAGGCTACCATTGGTCTAGTGTTCCCAGTCGCAATGAACTACGACGTCCCAAGTCGTTTTCCTTGGCGCCGTGGCTTTAGAAGACCGTCAATACGCGCACAGGCCTCTAAAGGCTGTAATATGGCCTTTTGCGGCCTAATAAGGCCTTACACGTAAATCACGTGCTTCCACGCGCCCGGCAGGCTACCATTGGTCTAGTGTTCCCAGTCGCAATGAACTACGACGTCCCAAGTCGTTTTCCTTGCGCACGTGGCTTAGAAGACCGTTAATACGCGCACAGGCCTCTAAAGGCTGTAATATGGCCTTTTGCGGCCTAATAAGGCCCTTACACGTAAATCACGTGCTTCCACGCGCCCGGCAGGCTACCATTGGTCTAGTGTTCCCAGTCGCAATGAACTACGACGTCCCAAGTCGTTTTCCTTGGCGCATGGCTTAGACACGTTAACTACGCGCACAGGCCTCTAAAGGCTGTAATATGGCCTTTTGCGGCCTAATAAGGCCCTTACACGTAAATCACGTGCTTCCACGCGCCCGGCAGGCTACCATTGGTCTAGTGTTCCCAGTCGCAATGAACTACGACGTCCCAAGTCGTTTTCCTTGGCGCGTGGCTTTAGAAGACCGTTCAATACGCGCACAGGCCTCTAAAGGCTGTAATATGGCCTTTTGCGGCCTAATAAGGCCTTACACGTAAATCACGTGCTTCCACGCGCCCGGCAGGCTACCATTGGTCTAGTGTTCCCAGTCGCAATGAACTACGACGTCCCAAGTCGTTTTCCTTGGCGCATGGCTTTAGACACGTTAATACGCGCACAGGCCTCTAAAGGCTGTAATATGGCCTTTTGCGGCCTAATAAGGCCTTACACGTAAATCACGTGCTTCCACGCGCCCGGCAGGCTACCATTGGTCTAGTGTTCCCAGTCGCAATGAACTACGACGTCCCAAGTCGTTTTCCTTGGCGCCATGGCTTTAGAACACCGTTAATACGCGCACAGGCCTCTAAAGGCTGTAATATGGCCTTTTGCGGCCTAATAAGGCCTTACACGTAAATCACGTGCTTCCACGCGCCCGGCAGGCTACCATTGGTCTAGTTCCCAGTCGCAATGAACTACGACGTCCCAAGTCGTTTTCCTTGGCGACGTGGCTTTAGAAGACCGTAATACGCGCACAGGCCTCTAAAGGCTGTAATATGGCCTTTTGCGGCCTAATAAGGCCTTACACGTAAATCACGTGCTTCCACGCGCCCGGCAGGCTACCATTGGTCTAGTGTTCCCAGTCGCAATGAACTACGACGTCCCAAGTCGTTTTCCTTGGCGCCATGGCTTTAGAACACCGTTAACTACGCGCACAGGCCTCTAAAGGCTGTAATATGGCCTTTTGCGGCCTAATAAGGCCTTACACGTAAATCACGTGCTTCCACGCGCCCGGCAGGCTACCATTGGTCTAGTGTTCCCAGTCGCAATGAACTACGACGTCCCAAGTCGTTTTCCTTGGCGACGTGGCTTTAGAAGACCGTCAATACGCGCACAGGCCTCTAAAGGCTGTAATATGGCCTTTTGCGGCCTAATAAGGCCTTACACGTAAATCACGTGCTTCCACGCGCCCGGCAGGCTACCATTGGTCTAGTGTTCCCAGTCGCAATGAACTACGACGTCCCAAGTCGTTTTCCTTGGCGCCATGGCTTAACACGTTAATACGCGCACAGGCCTCTAAAGGCTGTAATATGGCCTTTTGCGGCCTAATAAGGCCTTACACGTAAATCACGTGCTTCCACGCGCCCGGCAGGCTACCATTGGTCTAGTCCCAGTCGCAATGAACTACGACGTCCCAAGTCGTTTTCCTTGGCGACGTGGCTTTAGACACCGTTCAAATACGCGCACAGGCCTCTAAAGGCTGTAATATGGCCTTTTGCGGCCTAATAAGGCCTTACACGTAAATCACGTGCTTCCACGCGCCCGGCAGGCTACCATTGGTCTAGTGTTCCCAGTCGCAATGAACTACGACGTCCCAAGTCGTTTTCCTTGGCGCCATGGCTTAGAAGACCGTTAACTACGCGCACAGGCCTCTAAAGGCTGTAATATGGCCTTTTGCGGCCTAATAAGGCCTTACACGTAAATCACGTGCTTCCACGCGCCCGGCAGGCTACCATTGGTCTAGTGTTCCCAGTCGCAATGAACTACGACGTCCCAAGTCGTTTTCCTTGGCGCCATGGCTTTAGAACACCGTAACTACGCGCACAGGCCTCTAAAGGCTGTAATATGGCCTTTTGCGGCCTAATAAGGCCTTACACGTAAATCACGTGCTTCCACGCGCCCGGCAGGCTACCATTGGTCTAGTGTTCCCAGTCGCAATGAACTACGACGTCCCAAGTCGTTTTCCTTGGCGCATGGCTTAGAGACACGTTAATACGCGCACAGGCCTCTAAAGGCTGTAATATGGCCTTTTGCGGCCTAATAAGGCCTTACACGTAAATCACGTGCTTCCACGCGCCCGGCAGGCTACCATTGGTCTAGTCCCAGTCGCAATGAACTACGACGTCCCAAGTCGTTTTCCTTGGCGACATGGCTTAGAAGACCGTTAATACGCGCACAGGCCTCTAAAGGCTGTAATATGGCCTTTTGCGCCTAATAAGGCCTTACACGTAAATCACGTGCTTCCACGCGCCCGGCAGGCTACCATTGGTCTAGTGTTCCCAGTCGCAATGAACTACGACGTCCCAAGTCGTTTTCCTTGGCGACGTGGCTTTAGACACGTCAATACGCGCAGGCCTCTAAAGGCTGTAATATGGCCTTTTGCGGCCTAATAAGGCCTTACACGTAAATCACGTGCTTCCACGCGCCCGGCAGGCTACCATTGGTCTAGTGTTCCCAGTCGCAATGAACTACGACGTCCCAAGTCGTTTTCCTTGGCGCCGTGGCTTTAGAAGACCGTTAATACGCGCACAGGCCTCTAAAGGCTGTAATATGGCCTTTTGCGGCCTAATAAGGCCTTACACGTAAATCACGTGCTTCCACGCGCCCGGCAGGCTACCATTGGTCTAGTGTTCCCAGTCGCAATGAACTACGACGTCCCAAGTCGTTTTCCTTGGCGCCATGGCTTAGAACACCGTTAATACGCGCACAGGCCTCTAAAGGCTGTAATATGGCCTTTTGCGGCCTAATAAGGCCTTACACGTAAATCACGTGCTTCCACGCGCCCGGCAGGCTACCATTGGTCTAGTGTTCCCAGTCGCAATGAACTACGACGTCCCAAGTCGTTTTCCTTGGCGACGTGGCTTAGAAGACCGTCAATACGCGCACAGGCCTCTAAAGGCTGTAATATGGCCTTTTGCGGCCTAATAAGGCCTTACACGTAAATCACGTGCTTCCACGCGCCCCGGCAGGCTACCATTGGTCTAGTGTTCCCAGTCGCAATGAACTACGACGTCCCAAGTCGTTTTCCTTGGCGCATGGCTTTAGACACGTTAATACGCGCACAGGCCTCTAAAGGCTGTAATATGGCCTTTTGCGGCCTAATAAGGCCTTACACGTAAATCACGTGCTTCCACGCGCCCGGCAGGCTACCATTGGTCTAGTGTTCCCAGTCGCAATGAACTACGACGTCCCAAGTCGTTTTCCTTGGCGCCGTGGCTTTAGAAGACCGTAATACGCGCACAGGCCTCTAAAGGCTGTAATATGGCCTTTTGCGGCCTAATAAGCCTTACACGTAAATCACGTGCTTCCACGCGCCCGGCAGGCTACCATTGGTCTAGTGTTCCCAGTCGCAATGAACTACGACGTCCCAAGTCGTTTTCCTTGGCGCCATGGCTTAGACACGTTAATACGCGCACAGGCCTCTAAAGGCTGTAATATGGCCTTTTGCGGCCTAATAAGGCCTTACACGTAAATCACGTGCTTCCACGCGCCCCGGCAGGCTACCATTGGTCTAGTGTTCCCAGTCGCAATGAACTACGACGTCCCAAGTCGTTTTCCTTGGCGCATGGCTTAGAACCGTTAACTACGCGCACAGGCCTCTAAAGGCTGTAATATGGCCTTTTGCGGCCTAATAAGGCCTTACACGTAAATCACGTGCTTCCACGCGCCCCGGCAGGCTACCATTGGTCTAGTGTTCCCAGTCGCAATGAACTACGACGTCCCAAGTCGTTTTCCTTGGCGCCATGGCTTAGAACACCGTTAATACGCGCACAGGCCTCTAAAGGCTGTAATATGGCCTTTTGCGGCCTAATAAGGCCTTACACGTAAATCACGTGCTTCCACGCGCCCGGCAGGCTACCATTGGTCTAGTGTTCCCAGTCGCAATGAACTACGACGTCCCAAGTCGTTTTCCTTGGCGCATGGCTTAGACACCGTTAATACGCGCACAGGCCTCTAAAGGCTGTAATATGGCCTTTTGCGGCCTAATAAGGCCTTACACGTAAATCACGTGCTTCCACGCGCCCGGCAGGCTACCATTGGTCTGTCCCAGTCGCAATGAACTACGACGTCCCAAGTCGTTTTCCTTGGCGACGTGGCTTTAGAAGACCGTTAATACGCGCACAGGCCTCTAAAGGCTGTAATATGGCCTTTTGCGGCCTAATAAGGCCTTACACGTAAATCACGTGCTTCCACGCGCCCGGCAGGCTACCATTGGTCTAGTGTTCCCAGTCGCAATGAACTACGACGTCCCAAGTCGTTTTCCTTGGCGCCATGGCTTTAGAACACGTTAATACGCGCACAGGCCTCTAAAGGCTGTAATATGGCCTTTTGCGGCCTAATAAGGCCCTTACACGTAAATCACGTGCTTCCACGCGCCCGGCAGGCTACCATTGGTCTAGTGTTCCCAGTCGCAATGAACTACGACGTCCCAAGTCGTTTTCCTTGGCGCACGTGGCTTTAGAAGACCGTCAATACGCGCACAGGCCTCTAAAGGCTGTAATATGGCCTTTTGCGGCCTAATAAGGCCTTACACGTAAATCACGTGCTTCCACGCGCCCGGCAGGCTACCATTGGTCTAGTGTTCCCAGTCGCAATGAACTACGACGTCCCAAGTCGTTTTCCTTGGCACGTGGCTTTAGAAGACCGTCAATACGCGCACAGGCCTCTAAAGGCTGTAATATGGCCTTTTGCGGCCTAATAAGGCCTTACACGTAAATCACGTGCTTCCACGCGCCCGGCAGGCTACCATTGGTCTAGTGTTCCCAGTCGCAATGAACTACGACGTCCCAAGTCGTTTTCCTTGGCGTGGCTTTAGACACGTTAATACGCGCACAGGCCTCTAAAGGCTGTAATATGGCCTTTTGCGGCCTAATAAGGCCTTACACGTAAATCACGTGCTTCCACGCGCCCGGCAGGCTACCATTGGTCTAGTGTTCCCAGTCGCAATGAACTACGACGTCCCAAGTCGTTTTCCTTGGCGACGTGGCTTTAGAAGACCGTCAATACGCGCACAGGCCTCTAAAGGCTGTAATATGGCCTTTTGCGGCCTAATAAGGCCCTTACACGTAAATCACGTGCTTCCACGCGCCCCGGCAGGCTACCATTGGTCTAGTGTTCCCAGTCGCAATGAACTACGACGTCCCAAGTCGTTTTCCTTGGCGCATGGCTTAGACACGTTAATACGCGCACAGGCCTCTAAAGGCTGTAATATGGCCTTTTGCGGCCTAATAAGGCCTTACACGTAAATCACGTGCTTCCACGCGCCCGGCAGGCTACCATTGGTCTAGTGTTCCCAGTCGCAATGAACTACGACGTCCCAAGTCGTTTTCCTTGGCGACGTGGCTTTAGAAGACCGTTCAATACGCGCACAGGCCTCTAAAGGCTGTAATATGGCCTTTTGCGGCCTAATAAGGCCTTACACGTAAATCACGTGCTTCCACGCGCCCCGGCAGGCTACCATTGGTCTAGTGTTCCCAGTCGCAATGAACTACGACGTCCCAAGTCGTTTTCCTTGGCGCCATGGCTTTAGACACGTTAACTACGCGCACAGGCCTCTAAAGGCTGTAATATGGCCTTTTGCGGCCTAATAAGGCCCTTACACGTAAATCACGTGCTTCCACGCGCCCGGCAGGCTACCATTGGTCTAGTGTTCCCAGTCGCAATGAACTACGACGTCCCAAGTCGTTTTCCTTGGCGCCATGGCTTTAGAACACCGTTAATACGCGCACAGGCCTCTAAAGGCTGTAATATGGCCTTTTGCGGCCTAATAAGGCCTTACACGTAAATCACGTGCTTCCACGCGCCCGGCAGGCTACCATTGGTCTAGTGTTCCCAGTCGCAATGAACTACGACGTCCCAAGTCGTTTTCCTTGGCGACGTGGCTTTAGAAGACCGTTCAATACGCGCACAGGCCTCTAAAGGCTGTAATATGGCCTTTTGCGGCCTAATAAGGCCCTTACACGTAAATCACGTGCTTCCACGCGCCCGGCAGGCTACCATTGGTCTAGTGTTCCCAGTCGCAATGAACTACGACGTCCCAAGTCGTTTTCCTTGGCGCATGGCTTTAGACACGTTAATACGCGCACAGGCCTCTAAAGGCTGTAATATGGCCTTTTGCGGCCTAATAAGGCCTTACACGTAAATCACGTGCTTCCACGCGCCCGGCAGGCTACCATTGGTCTAGTGTTCCCAGTCGCAATGAACTACGACGTCCCAAGTCGTTTTCCTTGGCGCCATGGCTTTAGAACACCGTTAATACGCGCACAGGCCTCTAAAGGCTGTAATATGGCCTTTTGCGGCCTAATAAGGCCTTACACGTAAATCACGTGCTTCCACGCGCCCCGGCAGGCTACCATTGGTCTAGTGTTCCCAGTCGCAATGAACTACGACGTCCCAAGTCGTTTTCCTTGGCGCCATGGCTTTAGAACACCGTTAATACGCGCACAGGCCTCTAAAGGCTGTAATATGGCCTTTTGCGGCCTAATAAGGCCTTACACGTAAATCACGTGCTTCCACGCGCCCGGCAGGCTACCATTGGTCTAGTGTTCCCAGTCGCAATGAACTACGACGTCCCAAGTCGTTTTCCTTGGCGCATGGCTTAGACACCGTTAATACGCGCACAGGCCTCTAAAGGCTGTAATATGGCCTTTTGCGGCCTAATAAGCCCTTACACGTAAATCACGTGCTTCCACGCGCCCGGCAGGCTACCATTGGTCTAGTCCCAGTCGCAATGAACTACGACGTCCCAAGTCGTTTTCCTTGGCGACGTGGCAAGACCGTTAATACGCGCACAGGCCTCTAAAGGCTGTAATATGGCCTTTTGCGGCCTAATAAGGCCTTACACGTAAATCACGTGCTTCCACGCGCCCGGCAGGCTACCATTGGTCTAGTGTTCCCAGTCGCAATGAACTACGACGTCCCAAGTCGTTTTCCTTGGCGATGGCTTTAGAACACGTAATACGCGCACAGGCCTCTAAAGGCTGTAATATGGCCTTTTGCGGCCTAATAAGGCCTTACACGTAAATCACGTGCTTCCACGCGCCCGGCAGGCTACCATTGGTCTAGTGTTCCCAGTCGCAATGAACTACGACGTCCCAAGTCGTTTTCCTTGGCGCCGTGGCTTTAGAAGACCGTTAATACGCGCACAGGCCTCTAAAGGCTGTAATATGGCCTTTTGCGGCCTAATAAGGCCTTACACGTAAATCACGTGCTTCCACGCGCCCGGCAGGCTACCATTGGTCTAGTGTTCCCAGTCGCAATGAACTACGACGTCCCAAGTCGTTTTCCTTGGCACGTGGCTTTAAGACCGTCAATACGCGCACAGGCCTCTAAAGGCTGTAATATGGCCTTTTGCGGCCTAATAAGGCCCTTACACGTAAATCACGTGCTTCCACGCGCCCGGCAGGCTACCATTGGTCTAGTGTTCCCAGTCGCAATGAACTACGACGTCCCAAGTCGTTTTCCTTGGCGCATGGCTTAGACACGTTAATACGCGCACAGGCCTCTAAAGGCTGTAATATGGCCTTTTGCGGCCTAATAAGGCCTTACACGTAAATCACGTGCTTCCACGCGCCCGGCAGGCTACCATTGGTCTAGTGTTCCCAGTCGCAATGAACTACGACGTCCCAAGTCGTTTTCCTTGGCGACGTGGCTTTAGAAGACCGTTAATACGCGCACAGGCCTCTAAAGGCTGTAATATGGCCTTTTGCGGCCTAATAAGGCCTTACACGTAAATCACGTGCTTCCACGCCCCGGCAGGCTACCATTGGTCTAGTGTTCCCAGTCGCAATGAACTACGACGTCCCAAGTCGTTTTCCTTGGCGCATGGCTTAGACACGTTAATACGCGCACAGGCCTCTAAAGGCTGTAATATGGCCTTTTGCGGCCTAATAAGGCCTTACACGTAAATCACGTGCTTCCACGCGCCCGGCAGGCTACCATTGGTCTAGTGTTCCCAGTCGCAATGAACTACGACGTCCCAAGTCGTTTTCCTTGGCCATGGCTTTAGAACACCGTTAACTACGCGCACAGGCCTCTAAAGGCTGTAATATGGCCTTTTGCGGCCTAATAAGGCCTTACACGTAAATCACGTGCTTCCACGCGCCCGGCAGGCTACCATTGGTCTAGTCCCAGTCGCAATGAACTACGACGTCCCAAGTCGTTTTCCTTGGCGTGGCTTAGAAGACCGTCAATACGCGCACAGGCCTCTAAAGGCTGTAATATGGCCTTTTGCGGCCTAATAAGGCCTTACACGTAAATCACGTGCTTCCACGCGCCCCGGCAGGCTACCATTGGTCTAGTGTTCCCAGTCGCAATGAACTACGACGTCCCAAGTCGTTTTCCTTGGCGCTTTAGAACACCGTTAATACGCGCACAGGCCTCTAAAGGCTGTAATATGGCCTTTTGCGGCCTAATAAGGCCCTTACACGTAAATCACGTGCTTCCACGAGCCTCCCCCCCCTGAACTACGACCCAAGTCTTTTGCGCGTGGCTTTAGAAGACCGTTAATACGCGCACAGGCCTCTAAAGGCTGTAATATGGCCTTTTGCGGCCTACAAAATCACTTCCACGCGCCCCGGCAGGCTACCATTGGTCTAGTGTTCCCAGTCGCAATGAACTACGACGTCCCAAGTCGTTTTCCTTGGCGCCATGGCTTTAGACACGTTAATACGCGCACAGGCCTCTAAAGGCTGTAATATGGCCTTTTGCGGCCTAATAAGGCCTTACACGTAAATCACGTGCTTCCACGCGCCCGGCAGGCTACCATTGGTCTAGTCCCAGTCGCAATGAACTACGACGTCCCAAGTCGTTTTCCTTGGCGACGTGGCTTTAGAACACCGTCAATACGCGCACAGGCCTCTAAAGGCTGTAATATGGCCTTTTGCGGCCTAATAAGGCCTTACACGTAAATCACGTGCTTCCACGCGCCCGGCAGGCTACCATTGGTCTAGTGTTCCCAGTCGCAATGAACTACGACGTCCCAAGTCGTTTTCCTTGGCGCATGGCTTTAGAACACCGTTAACTACGCGCACAGGCCTCTAAAGGCTGTAATATGGCCTTTTGCGGCCTAATAAGGCCTTACACGTAAATCACGTGCTTCCACGCGCCGGCAGGCTACCATTGGTCTAGTGTTCCCAGTCGCAATGAACTACGACGTCCCAAGTCGTTTTCCTTGGCGCCGTGGCTTTAGAAGACCGTTAATACGCGCACAGGCCTCTAAAGGCTGTAATATGGCCTTTTGCGGCCTAATAAGGCCTTACACGTAAATCACGTGCTTCCACGCGCCCGGCAGGCTACCATTGGTCTAGTGTTCCCAGTCGCAATGAACTACGACGTCCCAAGTCGTTTTCCTTGGCGCATGGCTTTAGACACGTCAATACGCGCACAGGCCTCTAAAGGCTGTAATATGGCCTTTTGCGGCCTAATAAGGCCTTACACGTAAATCACGTGCTTCCACGCGCCCCGGCAGGCTACCATTGGTCTAGTGTTCCCAGTCGCAATGAACTACGACGTCCCAAGTCGTTTTCCTTGGCGCCATGGCTTTAGAACACCGTTAACTACGCGCACAGGCCTCTAAAGGCTGTAATATGGCCTTTTGCGGCCTAATAAGGCCTTACACGTAAATCACGTGCTTCCACGCGCCCGGCAGGCTACCATTGGTCTAGTCCCAGTCGCAATGAACTACGACGTCCCAAGTCGTTTTCCTTGGCGCGTGGCTTTAGAACACCGTTAATACGCGCAGGCCTCTAAAGGCTGTAATATGGCCTTTTGCGGCCTAATAAGGCCTTACACGTAAATCACGTGCTTCCACGCGCCCGGCAGGCTACCATTGGTCTAGTGTTCCCAGTCGCAATGAACTACGACGTCCCAAGTCGTTTTCCTTGGCGACGTGGCTTTAGAAGACCGTCAATACGCGCACAGGCCTCTAAAGGCTGTAATATGGCCTTTTGCGGCCTAATAAGGCCTTACACGTAAATCACGTGCTTCCACGCGCCCGGCAGGCTACCATTGGTCTAGTGTTCCCAGTCGCAATGAACTACGACGTCCCAAGTCGTTTTCCTTGGCGCCGTGGCTTTAGAAGACCGTAATACGCGCACAGGCCTCTAAAGGCTGTAATATGGCCTTTTGCGGCCTAATAAGGCCTTACACGTAAATCACGTGCTTCCACGCGCCCGGCAGGCTACCATTGGTCTAGTGTTCCCAGTCGCAATGAACTACGACGTCCCAAGTCGTTTTCCTTGGCGCCATGGCTTAGAACACCGTTAACTACGCGCACAGGCCTCTAAAGGCTGTAATATGGCCTTTTGCGGCCTAATAAGGCCTTACACGTAAATCACGTGCTTCCACGCGCCGGCAGGCTACCATTGGTCTAGTTCCCAGTCGCAATGAACTACGACGTCCCAAGTCGTTTTCCTTGGCGCGTGGCTTTAGAACACCGTTAATACGCGCACAGGCCTCTAAAGGCTGTAATATGGCCTTTTGCGGCCTAATAAGGCCTTACACGTAAATCACGTGCTTCCACGCGCCCGGCAGGCTACCATTGGTCTAGTGTTCCCAGTCGCAATGAACTACGACGTCCCAAGTCGTTTTCCTTGGCGCGTGGCTTTAGAAGACCGTTAATACGCGCACAGGCCTCTAAAGGCTGTAATATGGCCTTTTGCGGCCTAATAAGGCCTTACACGTAAATCACGTGCTTTCACGCGCCCCGGCAGGCTACCATTGGTCTAGTGTTCCCAGTCGCAATGAACTACGACGTCCCAAGTCGTTTTCCTTGGCGCCATGGCTTTAGAACACCGTTAATACGCGCACAGGCCTCTAAAGGCTGTAATATGGCCTTTTGCGGCCTAATAAGGCCTTACACGTAAATCACGTGCTTCCACGCGCCCGGCAGGCTACCATTGGTCTAGTGTTCCCAGTCGCAATGAACTACGACGTCCCAAGTCGTTTTCCTTGGCGCCGTGGCTTTAGAAGACCGTTAATACGCGCACAGGCCTCTAAAGGCTGTAATATGGCCTTTTGCGGCCTAATAAGGCCTTACACGTAAATCACGTGCTTCCACGCGCCCGGCAGGCTACCATTGGTCTAGTGTTCCCAGTCGCAATGAACTACGACGTCCCAAGTCGTTTTCCTTGGCACGTGGCTTTAGAAGACCGTCAATTACGCGCACAGGCCTCTAAAGGCTGTAATATGGCCTTTTGCGGCCTAATAAGGCCTTACACGTAAATCACGTGCTTCCACGCGCCCGGCAGGCTACCATTGGTCTAGTGTTCCCAGTCGCAATGAACTACGACGTCCCAAGTCGTTTTCCTTGGCGCATGGCTTAGACACGTTAATACGCGCACAGGCCTCTAAAGGCTGTAATATGGCCTTTTGCGGCCTAATAAGGCCTTACACGTAAATCACGTGCTTCCACGCGCCCGGCAGGCTACCATTGGTCTAGTGTTCCCAGTCGCAATGAACTACGACGTCCCAAGTCGTTTTCCTTGGCGACGTGGCTTTAGAAGACCGTCAATACGCGCACAGGCCTCTAAAGGCTGTAATATGGCCTTTTGCGGCCTAATAAGGCCTTACACGTAAATCACGTGCTTCCACGCGCCCCGGCAGGCTACCATTGGTCTAGTGTTCCCAGTCGCAATGAACTACGACGTCCCAAGTCGTTTTCCTTGGCCATGGCTTTAGACACGTTAATACGCGCACAGGCCTCTAAAGGCTGTAATATGGCCTTTTGCGGCCTAATAAGGCCTTACACGTAAATCACGTGCTTCCACGCGCCCGGCAGGCTACCATTGGTCTAGTGTTCCAGTCGCAATGAACTACGACGTCCCAAGTCGTTTTCCTTGGCGACGTGGCTTTAGAAGACCGTTCAATACGCGCACAGGCCTCTAAAGGCTGTAATATGGCCTTTTGCGGCCTAATAAGGCCTTACACGTAAATCACGTGCTTCCACGCGCCCGGCAGGCTACCATTGGTCTAGTGTTCCCAGTCGCAATGAACTACGACGTCCCAAGTCGTTTTCCTTGGCGCCATGGCTTAGAACACCGTTAACTACGCGCACAGGCCTCTAAAGGCTGTAATATGGCCTTTTGCGGCCTAATAAGGCCTTACACGTAAATCACGTGCTTCCACGCGCCCGGCAGGCTACCATTGGTCTAGTGTTCCCAGTCGCAATGAACTACGACGTCCCAAGTCGTTTTCCTTGGCGACGTGGCTTTAGAAGACCGTCAATACGCGCACAGGCCTCTAAAGGCTGTAATATGGCCTTTTGCGGCCTAATAAGGCCTTACACGTAAATCACGTGCTTCCACGCGCCCCGGCAGGCTACCATTGGTCTAGTGTTCCCAGTCGCAATGAACTACGACGTCCCAAGTCGTTTTCCTTGGCGCCATGGCTTAGACACGTTAATACGCGCACAGGCCTCTAAAGGCTGTAATATGGCCTTTTGCGGCCTAATAAGGCCTTACACGTAAATCACGTGCTTCCACGCGCCCCGGCAGGCTACCATTGGTCTAGTGTTCCCAGTCGCAATGAACTACGACGTCCCAAGTCGTTTTCCTTGGCGCCATGGCTTTAGAAACCGTTAACTACGCGCACAGGCCTCTAAAGGCTGTAATATGGCCTTTTGCGGCCTAATAAGGCCTTACACGTAAATCACGTGCTTCCACGCGCCCGGCAGGCTACCATTGGTCTAGTGTTCCCAGTCGCAATGACTACGACGTCCCAAGTCGTTTTCCTTGGCGCCATGGCATTAGAACACCGTTAATACGCGCACAGGCCTCTAAAGGCTGTAATATGGCCTTTTGCGGCCTAATAAGGCCTTACACGTAAATCACGTGCTTCCACGCGCCCGGCAGGCTACCATTGGTCTAGTGTTCAGTCGCAATGAACTACGACGTCCCAAGTCGTTTTCCTTGGCGCCGTGGCTTTAGAACACCGTTAACTACGCGCACAGGCCTCTAAAGGCTGTAATATGGCCTTTTGCGCCTAATAAGGCCTTACACGTAAATCACGTGCTTCCACGCGCCCCGGCAGGCTACCATTGGTCTAGTGTTCCCAGTCGCAATGAACTACGACGTCCCAAGTCGTTTTCCTTGGCGACGTGG
>JASGCC010004278.1:0-20509 GCA_030067915.1 Hydractinia echinata | reverse complement strand
TGCCGAGCGGATTTACGGGAAATCGCGGGTTTTCGGTTGCGGGAGGTATTAAACTGAGTTCATATATGGCTCCTCATCATATTTAAGTGAAAAATATGTTATTTTGAAAACTTAGCGCAGAGGTCTCATGGGTTTGTTCGTCGGTGGAATAAATTTAAAATTTTCTAGACAAATCGTCCGCGAGAGACGACACCGAATGTGAGTTTACTGGCTGCTTAACTTTCTTTGTCATAACATCCTCGAGACTATAGAACCGGAGCGCGCATCCCCACCGGGATTTAAGACGGGCCAAGCGCAAATCGCGGGTATTCTCGTGCTCTCTCTGGGCGGGCGAAATTTTAAATCACCCCGCTTTCATTTGGCGTCTCATCAAAATGAAAATATTTTTTAAAATTAAACAAGTCACATGGGTTTTTATAGTGGGTTGAAAGAATAATTGTAAAAATCGTTCATAGAAATGCATACTTAGCTTGCGCCTGCTTACACTTCGTTTGTGTATAGCCGCGTATAGCATTCCGTATATGACTATACGGGATTTACGGGAAATGCGCGGGTTTTTCGGTTGCCGAGATTAAAATTCTTTCATTCGGCGTGTCCTCATCAAAAATGAAAAATATTTTTAACTACCACGTCTCATGAGTTTTAGTGGTAGTATTTTTTGGTTCGAGGGTGGTTTTCACGCTTCATTACGTTCCCGTCGTCGCACAACTGGTCGATACAGCCGTCTACGGGGCTTGCGAGGCATTAATACTGTTTTCCCAGGGTCCCCCTTTGTAGTACATTCCACTAATACGGTCCGAGCCGGTAATTATAACCGGCGCAAAATCGCGATGTTTTCGGTTTGGTTGAGATTAAACTGGTTTCAATTTGGCGTCTCATAAAAAATGAAATAGTTTTGAAAACTGCAAGTTCGTCAATGGGTTTTTATGTGGTGAAAAAATAATTTAAAAATCGTTCCGGGAAAATGAGTTTACTGCTCTCTTATCTTTCCTTTGTATACATTCGACTATAACAGGCCGATCCCGGGATTTACGGGAAATCGCGGGTTTTTCGGTTTCCGGCGAATGCTTTTCATTCGGCGTCTCACAAAAAAAATGAAAATATTTTTGCGAAATACTGACAAGTCCATGGGTTAGGGTGAAAAAAATAATTTAAAAAATTCTGTTCGGGAAATGTAGTTTTACTGCCCTGCTTACCTTTTCTTTGTGATACATCGACTATTACGGGCCGATCCCTGGATTTCGGGAAATCGCGGGTTTTCGGTTGCTCGGCGATTAAAACTGCTTTTCATTCGGCTGTCCCTCATCAAAAATGAAAATATTTTTGAAAATGTACAAGTCCATGGGTTTTAGTGGTGAAAAAAATTTTAAATTTTTTTAAAAAGATCGTTCGAGAAATGGAATTTACTCGCTGCTTCTTTCTTTGTATAACATTCGACTATACGGGATTTATGGGAAATCGCGGGTTTTCGTTGCCGGCGATTAAACTTGCCTTTTCAATTCGGCGTCCTCATTCAAAAAATGAGAAATATTTTTTGAAAACTACACGCTCATGAGTTTAGTGGTGAAAAAAATAATTTTAAAAAATTGTTCGGGAAATGAGTTTTACTCCCTGCTTCTTTCTTTGTATACATCCACTGATACGGTCCGAGTCGGGATTACGGAAATCGCGGGTTTTTTCGGTTTGCGGAGATTAAACTGTTTGCAATTTGGCGTCTCATCAAAATGTGTAATAGTATTATTTGAAACTGCAGATCTCCATGGGTTTTGTTGTGGTGAAAAATTAATTTTATTAAAATATCGTTCGGTGAAATGAGATTACTGCCCTCTTACTTTCTTTGTATAGTCATTCGATATACGTGGCCGATCCCGGATTTTACGGGAAATCGCGGGTTTTCGGTTTCGGCGAATTAAACTGACTTTCATTCGGCGTCTCATCTAAATGAAAATATGTTTTTGAAATACTGCAAGTGTCATGGGTTTTAGTGGATGAAAAAATAATTTTAAAATCGTTGGGGAATATGATTTGACTTTGCCCTGCATTACCTAGTGCATTCTCGCCCACCTGTATGTATTACCATTCCGTACTATACGGGCGCGATTCCCGGGATTTACGGGGTAAATCTGCGGGTTTGTCGGATTTCCGGAGGATTAGAACTGCTTATCATTCTGGCGTCTAATCAAAAATATGAAAAATATTTTTGAAAAACTACAAGTCTCATGGGTTTTAGTGGTGAAAAACATCAATTTTTAGAAAAAATGTTCGGGAAAATTGAGTTTACATCCCTGATTAACTTTCCTTTGTATACATTCCACTATAAGTTCCGAGCCGGGATTTACGGAAATCGCGGGTTTTCGGTTTGCGGAGATTAAAACTGTTTTCATTTGGGCGTCTCATCATAAAATGGGAAAAAATTTTTGAAAAACTGCAAGTCTCATGGGTTTTTGTGGCTGAAAAAAAATTAAATTAAAAAATCGTTCGGTGAAATGAGTTACTCCCTGTCTTACATTCTTTGTTATTTCATTCGACTATACGGGAATTTACGGGAAATCGCGGGGTTTTCGGTGCCGCGATTAAACTTCTTTCATTCTGCGTCCTCATCAAAAATGAAAATATTTTTGAAAACTGCCAAAGTATCGATGGGTTTTTGTGTGAATTAAATAACTTTTTAAAAATCGGTTCGGAGAATGAAGTATTACTGCCTGCTTAGCTTTCTTTGGTATTAACATTCGAATCTATACGGTGCCATGCCGGGATTTACGGGAAGATCTGCTGGGTTTCGGTTTTCCGCCGATTAACTGCTTTCATCTTCGGCGTTCTCATCAAAAGAATTGAAAATATTTTTTGAAAACTGCAAAGTGTCATGGGTTTTTTTAAGTGGTTGAAAAAATAATTTTAAAATAGTCGTTAGGAAATGAGTTTACTTTGCCTGTCTTACTGTCTGTGTATAACAGTTCGACTATACCGGCTCTGAACCGGATTTAGCGGGAAATTCGAGAGGTTTTCGGTGTTGCCGGCGATTATAACTTGCTTTCATTCGCGTCTCATCAAAAAATGAATAATATTTTGAAGAACTTACAAGTGTCAATGGTTTTAGTGGTGAAAAAATTAATTGGAATAAATCGTTCTGGGAAATGAGTTTTACTTCCCTGATTACTTTCTTTGTATTAACATTCGTTACTATAACGGATTTACGGAAATGCGCGGCGTGTTTTGGTTTGCCGGCGATTAAACTGCTTTTCCATTCGGCGTCTTCAAATCAAAATGAAATATATTTTTTTAAAAAACTAACAGCCGTCTCATCGGGTTTTAGTGGTGGAAAAAATTATTTAAAAATCGTCTCGGGAAATGAGTTTACTGTCCTGCTTACTTGTCTTTGTATACCATTCAGAACTATACGGGCCTGATCCTCGGGGATTTTACGGAAAACGCGGGTTTTCGGTTGCCGTGCGATTAAAAAATACTGCTTTTCATTGCGGGCAGAGAGGGTCCCCGATCTAATGAAATGAAAATATTTTTGAAAACTACAATGTTCATCATGGTTTTAGTGGTGAAAATAATTTTAAAAATTCGTTCGATGAAATGAGTTTACCTCCCTGCTTACTTTCTTTGTATACATTCGACTATACGGGATTTATGCGGGAATCGCATGGCGGGGAGGGTTTTCGGTTGCCCGGCGATTAAAAAGCTTCTTTCATTCGGCGTCTCAATCAATAATGAAAAATGATTTTTTAAAAACTAACGTCCTCAGGCTGAGTTCTTAGTGGTGAAAAAATGAATTTTATAAAAAATGTTCGGGAAATGAGTTTAATACTCATCTGCGTAACTTTCCGTTTGTATGACATTCACTGATAACGATCCGAACGGGATTTACGCGGAATCGCAGGTTTTCGGTTTGGCGGAGATTAAATCTGGTTTCATTTGGCGTCCTCAGATCAAAAAATGGAAATATTTTTGAAAAATTTCAAAGTCCTCATGGGTTTTGTGGTGAAAAATAACTTTTTAAAAAATCGTGTCGGTGAAATGATGTTTTATCTGCCTGCTTGTTACTTTCTTTGTATTACATTCGAATATACGGCCGATCCCGGGATTTACTGGGAATAAATCGCGGGTTCGGTTGCCGGCGATGAAACTGATTTCTAAGTCAGGCGTCTCTCATCAAAAATGAAAAATATTTTTGAATAACTTTAATCAAGTACATGGGTTTTAGTGGGGTGCGAAGAAAAAATAATTTTAAAAAATCGTTCAGAGATAATGAGTTTACTCCCTGACTTACTTTTGCTCTTGTATACATGCGACTGATTCGGGATACGGGAGAAATCGGCGGGTTTTCGGTTGCCGGCGATTAAACTTTCTTTTCATTCTGGCGTCTCAATTCAAAATATGTAAAATATTTTTGTTAAAAACTTACACGTCTCAGAGTTTTAGTGGATTGAAAATAATATTAAAAATTGTTTCGGGTGAGTTTTCTCCGCTGCTTACTTCTTTGTATACATTCGACTATGACGGGATATTCGGGAGATTCGCGGTTTTCGGTTGCCGGCGATTAAACTGTTTCTAATTCAGGAGTTCTCATCAATAAATGAAAATATTTTTTAAAAAACTGACACGTCGTCAGTGGGTTTTTTAAGTGGGTGGAATAAATAAATTAATTTTAAAAAGATCGTTCGGGAAAATGAGTTTACTCCTGCTGTTACTTTCCTTTGTATTATCATATCGTTACTATAGGGCATTGTTACGGGAAATCGCGGGTTTCGGTTGCCGCCGATTAAACTTCTTTCATTCGGCGGTCTCATCAAAAAATTGAAAAATAGTTTTACAAACTACACGTCTCATGAGTTTAGGTGTGAAGAAAATAATTTTAAAAAAATTGTTCGGGAAAATGAGTTTATCTCGCTGCTTTACTTGTCTTTGACATTCCAGCTTATATCGGGTTCCGAGCCGGGGATTTTAACGTTGTAATTATCGCGGGTTTTCGGTTTGGCGGAGATTATAACTGGTTTCATTTGGCGTACTCATCACAAAAATGAAAATATTTTTGAAGTAATCTACAAGTCAATTGGGTTTTAGTTGGTGAAAAAAATAATTTTATAAAAATCGTTCGAAGAAATAGAGTTACCTGTGCCTGCTTAGCTTCTTTGTTACTATTCGGACTATACGGGATTTACGGGAATCGCGGGTTTTTTCGTTGCCGTTCGATGTAAGACTTCTTTTCATTCGGCGTTCATCAAAACGAAAATATTTTTTAAAATCTACACGTGCCTCATGAGTTTTAGTGGGTGAAAAAATAATTTTAGTAAAAATTTTTTTGTTCGGGAAATGAGTTTGACTCCTGCTACTTTCTTGTATACATTCGATATACGGGCCGATCCGGGATGTACGGGAAATCGCGGGATTCGGTTGCCAGCGATTAAAACTGCTTTCATTCAGCGTCGTAAAATCAATCCAAAAATCAAAGAATGAAAATGATCTTGAAGAATAACTACGTTCATGGTTTTAGGATGGTGAAAAAATAATTTTAGAAATTCGTTTCGGGAAATTGAGTTTACTCCCTTTGCTTACTTTTCTTTGTAATACATTCGACTATAGCGGGATTTACGGGAAATCGCGGGTTTTCGGTTTGCCGGCGATTATAACTGCTTTCATTCGGCGTCTACACTCATGCAAAATAATGAAATATTTTTGAAAACTACAAGTCACATGGGTTTTAGTGGTGAAAAATATATTTTTAAAATCGTTCGAGAAATATGAGGTTTATCCCTGCTTACTTTCTTGTATGGCATCGACTATACGGGGATTTACGGGAAATTCGCGGGTTTTCGGTTGCCCGGCGATTAAACCTTCTTCATCGCGTCTCATCAAAAATAATAATTATTGTTTAAACTATCAGTCTATGAGTTTGTGGTGAAAAAATAAGTTGGTCTAAAAAAGTTGTTCGGCGAAATGGATTTACTCCCTGCTTACTTTCTTTGTAGTAACATGTGCGACTATACGGGCTCGATCCGGGGATTACGGGAAATGCGCGGGATTTCGGCTTGCGCAGCGATTTTAACTTGCTTTCAATTCAGCGTCTCATCAGAAAATGAATAATATTTTGAAAATCTTACACGTCTCATGGGTTTTAGTGGTGAAAAATGAATTTTAAAGAGGTTTGGAATGGAGTGTTTACTCCTGCTTACTTTCTTTGTATACAAGTTCGACTATACGGGATTTACGGGATAATCTGTCGGGTTTTTCGGTTTGCCGGGATTAAACTGCTTTCAATCGCGTCCTCATCAAAAATGATATTTTTGAAGACTACAAGTCTCATGGGTTTTAGTGGTGAAAAAATTAATTTTAAATCGTTCGGGAAATGAGTTTTACTGGCCTGCTTACTTTCTTTGTAATACATTGGACTCCGTATAGTCGAATGTATACAAAGAAAGTAAGCAGGGAGTAAACTCATTTCCGAACGATTTTTAAAATTATTTTTTCACCACTAAAACCCATGAGACTTGTAGTTTTTAAAAATATTTTCATTTTTGATGAGACGCCGAATGAAAGCAGTTTAATCGCCGGCAACCGAAAACCGCGATTTCCCGTAAATCCCGTATAGTCGAATGTATACAAAGAAAGTAAGCAGGGAGTAAACTCATTTCCCGAACGATTTTTAAAATTATTTTTTCACCACTAAAACCCATGAGACTTGTAGTTTTTCAAAAATATTTTCATTTTGATGAGACGCCGAATGAAAGCAGTTTAATCGCCGGCAACCGAAAACCCGCGATTTCCCGTAAATCCCGGTCCCGTATAGTCGAATGTATACAAAGAAAGTAAGCAGGGAGTAAACTCATTTCCCGAACGATTTTTTAAAATTATTTTTTCACCACTAAAACCCATGAGACTTGTAGTTTTCAAAAATATTTCATTTTTGATGAGACGCCGAATGAAAGCAGTTTAATCGCCGGCAACCGAAAACCCGCGATTTCCCGTAAATCCCGTATAGTCGAATGTATACAAAGAAAGTAAGCAGGAGTAAACTCATTTCCCGAACGATTTTTAAAATTATTTTTTCACCACTAAAACCCATGAGACTTGTAGTTTTCAAAAATATTTTCATTTTTGATGAGACGCCGAATGAAAGCAGTTTAATCGCCGGCAACCGAAAACCCGCGATTTCCCGTAAATCCCGTATAGTCGAATGTATACAAAGAAAGTAAGCAGGGAGTAAACTCATTTCCCGAACGATTTTTAAAATTATTTTTTCACCACTAAAACCCATGAGACTTGTAGTTTTCAAAAATATTTTCATTTTTGATGAGACGCCGAATGAAAGCAGTTTAATCGCCGGCAACCGAAAACCCGCGATTTCCCGTAAATCCCGGTATAGTCGAATGTATACAAAGAAAGTAAGCAGGGAGTAAACTCATTTCCCGAACGATTTTTAAAATTATTTTTTCACCACTAAAACCCATGAGACTTGTAGTTTTCAAAAATATTTTCATTTTTGATGAGACGCCGAATGAAAGCAGTTTAATCGCCGGCAACCGAAAACCCGCGATTTCCCGTAAAATCCCGTATAGTCGAATGTATACAAAGAAAGTAAGCAGGAGTAAACTCATTTCCCGAACGATTTTTAAAATTATTTTTTCACCACTAAAACCATGAGACTTGTAGTTTTCAAAAATATTTTCATTTTTGATGAGACGCCGAATGAAAGCAGTTTAATCGCCGGCAACCGAAAACCCGCGATTTCCCGTAAATCCCGGTCGGCCCGTATAGTCGAATGTATACAAAGAAAGTAAGCAGGAGTAAACTCATTTCCCGAACGATTTTTAAAATTATTTTTTCACCACTAAAACCCATGAGACTTGTAGTTTTCAAAAATATTTTCATTTTTGATGAGACGCCGAATGAAAGCAGTTTAATCGCCGGCAACCGAAAACCCGCGATTTCCCGTAAATCCCGTATAGTCGAATGTATACAAAGAAAGTAAGCAGGGAGTAAACTCATTTCCCGAACGATTTTTAAAATTATTTTTTCACCACTAAAACCCATGAGACTTGTAGTTTTCAAAAATATTTTCATTTTTGATGAGACGCCGAATGAAAGCAGTTTAATCGCCGGCAACCGAAAACCCGCGATTTCCCGTAAATCCCGTATAGTCGAATGTATACAAAGAAAGTAAGCAGGGAGTAAACTCATTTCCCGAACGATTTTTAAAATTATTTTTTCACCACTAAAACCCATGAGACTTGTAGTTTTCAAAAATATTTTCATTTTTGATGAGACGCCGAATGAAAGCAGTTTAATCGCCGGCAACCGAAAACCCGCGATTTCCCGTAAATCCCGTATAGTCGAATGTATACAAAGAAAGTAAGCAGGGAGTAAACTCATTTCCCGAACGATTTTTAAAATTATTTTTTCACCACTAAAACCCATGAGACTTGTAGTTTTCAAAAATATTTTCATTTTTGATGAGACGCCGAATGAAAGCAGTTTAATCGCCGGCAACCGAAAACCCGCGATTTCCCGTAAATCCCGGGATCGGCCCGTATAGTCGAATGTATACAAAGAAAGTAAGCAGGAGTAAACTCATTTCCCGAACGATTTTTAAAATTATTTTTTCACCACTAAAACCCATGAGACTTGTAGTTTTCAAAAATATTTTCATTTTTGATGAGACGCCGAATGAAAGCAGTTTAATCGCCGGCAACCGAAAACCCGCGATTTCCCGTAAATCCCGGGATCGGCCCGTATAGTCGAATGTATACAAAGAAAGTAAGCAGGGAGTAAACTCATTTCCCGAACGATTTTTAAAATTATTTTTTCACCACTAAAACCCATGAGACTTGTAGTTTTCAAAAATATTTTCATTTTTGATGAGACGCCGAATGAAAGCAGTTTAATCGCCGGCAACCGAAAACCCGCGATTTCCCGTAAATCCCGTATAGTCGAATGTATACAAAGAAAGTAAGCAGGGAGTAAACTCATTTCCCGAACGATTTTTAAAATTATTTTTTCACCACTAAAACCCATGAGACTTGTAGTTTTCAAAAATATTTTCATTTTTGATGAGACGCCGAATGAAAGCAGTTTAATCGCCGGCAACCGAAAACCCGCGATTTCCCGTAAATCCCGGTCGTATAGTCGAATGTATACAAAGAAAGTAAGCAGGGAGTAAACTCATTTCCCGAACGATTTTTAAAATTATTTTTTCACCACTAAAACCCATGAGACTTGTAGTTTTCAAAAATATTTTCATTTTTGATGAGACGCCGAATGAAAGCAGTTTAATCGCCGGCAACCGAAAACCCGCGATTTCCCGTAAATCCCGGATCGGCCCGTATAGTCGAATGTATACAAAGAAAGTAAGCAGGAGTAAACTCATTTCCCGAACGATTTTTAAAATTATTTTTTCACCACTAAAACCCATGAGACTTGTAGTTTTCAAAAATATTTTCATTTTTGATGAGACGCCGAATGAAAGCAGTTTAATCGCCGGAACCGAAAACCCGCGATTTCCCGTAAATCCCGGATCGGCCCGTATAGTCGAATGTATACAAAGAAAGTAAGCAGGAGTAAACTCATTTCCCGAACGATTTTTAAAATTATTTTTTCACCACTAAAACCCATGAGACTTGTAGTTTTCAAAAATATTTTCATTTTTGATGAGACGCCGAATGAAAGCAGTTTAATCGCCGGCAACCGAAAACCCGCGATTTCCCGTAAATCCCGATCGGCCGTATAGTCGAATGTATACAAAGAAAGTAAGCAGGGAGTAAACTCATTTCCCGAACGATTTTTAAAATTATTTTTTCACCACTAAAACCCATGAGACTTGTAGTTTTCAAAAATATTTTCATTTTTGATGAGACGCCGAATGAAAGCAGTTTAATCGCCGGCAACCGAAAACCCGCGATTTCCCGTAAATCCCGTATAGTCGAATGTATACAAAGAAAGTAAGCAGGGAGTAAACTCATTTCCCGAACGATTTTTAAAATTATTTTTTCACCACTAAAACCCATGAGACTTGTAGTTTTCAAAAATATTTTCATTTTTGATGAGACGCCGAATGAAAGCAGTTTAATCGCCGGCAACCGAAAACCCGCGATTTCCCGTAAATCCCGGGATCGGCCCGTATAGTCGAATGTATACAAAGAAAGTAAGCAGGCAGTAAACTCATTTCCCGAACGATTTTTAAAATTATTTTTTCACCACTAAAACCCATGAGACTTGTAGTTTTCAAAAATATTTTCATTTTTGATGAGACGCCGAATGAAAGCAGTTTAATCGCCGGCAACCGAAAACCCGCGATTTCCCGTAAATCCGGATCGGCCGTATAGTCGAATGTATACAAAGAAAGTAAGCAGGGAGTAAACTCATTTCCCGAACGATTTTTAAAATTATTTTTTCACCACTAAAACCCATGAGACTTGTAGTTTTCAAAAATATTTTCATTTTTGATGAGACGCCGAATGAAAGCAGTTTAATCGCCGGCAACCGAAAACCCGCGATTTCCCGTAAATCCCGTATAGTCGAATGTATACAAAGAAAGTAAGCAGGGAGTAAACTCATTTCCCGAACGATTTTTAAAAATATTTTTTCACCACTAAAACCCATGAGACTTGTAGTTTTCAAAAATATTTTCATTTTTGATGAGACGCCGAATGAAAGCAGTTTAATCGCCGGCAACCGAAAACCCGCGATTTCCCGTAAATCCCGTATAGTCGAATGTATACAAAGAAAGTAAGCAGGGAGTAAACTCATTTCCCGAACGATTTTTAAAATTATTTTTTCACCACTAAAACCCATGAGACTTGTAGTTTTCAAAAATATTTTCATTTTTGATGAGACGCCGAATGAAAGCAGTTTAATCGCCGGCAACCGAAAACCCGCGATTTCCCGTAAATCCCGGATCGGCCGTATAGTCGAATGTATACAAAGAAAGTAAGCAGGGAGTAAACTCATTTCCCGAACGATTTTTAAAATTATTTTTTCACCACTAAAACCCATGAGACTTGTAGTTTTCAAAAATATTTTCATTTTTGATGAGACGCCGAATGAAAGCAGTTTAATCGCCGGCAACCGAAAACCCGCGATTTCCCGTAAATCCCGTCCCGTATAGTCGAATGTATACAAAGAAAGTAAGCAGGGAGTAAACTCATTTCCCGAACGATTTTTAAAATTATTTTTTCACCACTAAAACCCATGAGACTTGTAGTTTTCAAAAATATTTTCATTTTTGATGAGACGCCGAATGAAAGCAGTTTAATCGCCGGCAACCGAAAACCCGCGATTTCCCGTAAATCCCGTATAGTCGAATGTATACAAAGAAAGTAAGCAGGGAGTAAACTCATTTCCCGAACGATTTTTAAAATTATTTTTTCACCACTAAAACCCATGAGACTTGTAGTTTTCAAAAATATTTTCATTTTTGATGAGACGCCGAATGAAAGCAGTTTAATCGCCGGCAACCGAAAACCCGCGATTTCCCGTAAATCCCATCCCGTATAGTCGAATGTATACAAAGAAAGTAAGCAGGGAGTAAACTCATTTCCCGAACGATTTTTAAAATTATTTTTTCACCACTAAAACCCATGAGACTTGTAGTTTTCAAAAATATTTTCATTTTTGATGAGACGCCGAATGAAAGCAGTTTAATCGCCGGCAACCGAAAACCCGCGATTTCCCGTAAATCCCGTATAGTCGAATGTATACAAAGAAAGTAAGCAGGGAGTAAACTCATTTCCCGAACGATTTTTAAAATTATTTTTTCACCACTAAAACCCATGAGACTTGTAGTTTTCAAAAATATTTTCATTTTTGATGAGACGCCGAATGAAAGCAGTTTAATCGCCGGCAACCGAAAACCCGCGATTTCCCGTAAATCCCGTATAGTCGAATGTATACAAAGAAAGTAAGCAGGGAGTAAACTCATTTCCCGAACGATTTTTAAAATTATTTTTTCACCACTAAAACCCATGAGACTTGTAGTTTTCAAAAATATTTTCATTTTTGATGAGACGCCGAATGAAAGCAGTTTAATCGCCGGCAACCGAAAACCCGCGATTTCCCGTAAATCCCGGATCGGCCCGTATAGTCGAATGTATACAAAGAAAGTAAGCAGGGAGTAAACTCATTTCCCGAACGATTTTTAAAATTATTTTTTCACCACTAAAACCCATGAGACTTGTAGTTTTCAAAAATATTTTCATTTTTGATGAGACGCCGAATGAAAGCAGTTTAATCGCCGGCAACCGAAAACCCGCGATTTCCCGTAAATCCCGTATAGTCGAATGTATACAAAGAAAGTAAGCAGGGAGTAAACTCATTTCCCGAACGATTTTTAAAATTATTTTTTCACCACTAAAACCCATGAGACTTGTAGTTTTAAAAAATATTTTCATTTTTGATGAGACGCCGAATGAAAGCAGTTTAATCGCCGGCAACCGAAAACCCGCGATTTCCCGTAAATCCCGGATCGGCCCGTATAGTCGAATGTATACAAAGAAAGTAAGCAGGAGTAAACTCATTTCCCGAACGATTTTTAAAATTATTTTTTCACCACTAAAACCCATGAGACTTGTAGTTTTCAAAATTATTTCATTTTTGATGAGACGCCGAATGAAAGCAGTTTAATCGCCGGCAACCGAAAACCCGCGATTTCCCGTAAATCCCGTATAGTCGAATGTATACAAAGAAAGTAAGCAGGGAGTAAACTCATTTCCCGAACGATTTTTAAAATTATTTTTCACCACTAAAACCCATGAGACTTGTAGTTTTCAAAAATATTTTCATTTTTGATGAGACGCCGAATGAAAGCAGTTTAATCGCCGGCAACCGAAAACCCGCGATTTCCCGTAAATCCCGTATAGTCGAATGTATACAAAGAAAGTAAGCAGGGAGTAAACTCATTTCCCGAACGATTTTTAAAATTATTTTTTCACCACTAAAACCCATGAGACTTGTAGTTTTCAAAAATATTTTCATTTTTGATGAGACGCCGAATGAAAGCAGTTTAATCGCCGGAAACCGAAAACCCGCGATTTCCCGTAAATCCCGTATAGTCGAATGTATACAAAGAAAGTAAGCAGGAGTAAACTCATTTCCCGAACGATTTTTAAAATTATTTTTTCACCACTAAAACCCATGACACTTGCAGTTTTCAAAAATATTTTCATTTTTGATGAGACGCCGAATGAAAGCAGTTTAATCGCCGGAAACCGAAAACCCGCGATTTCCCGTAAATCCCGGGATCGGCCTGTATAGTCGAATATATACAAAGAAAGTAAGCAGGCAGTAAACTCATTTCCCGAACGATTTTTAAAATTATTTTTTCACCACAAAAACCCATGAGACTTGCAGTTTTCAAAAAAATTTTCATTTTTGATGAGACGCCAAATGAAACCAGTTTAATCTCAGAGATAGGATTATGCCGATGTTGGGACAAAACCGTGAGCACTTTATCATTTTACGTCAAATCATGGATCATGCTCGTTAAATTAACGATTCCGTCCCAAACCCCCAATCCCCACCGTGACCCCCCACCCCCTGGGCCCCAACCCCCCAACCCCGCCGTGTCCCCCATAAACGGTGATAGGATTCAGATTCTAAAGAATCTGTCTATAATGGCCCCTTGCGTACGTAGTAATACCATCGATAATTCTTTTATCATCATCCGCATTGAGCGCCAGCTTTCGTGTCTTGATCGTATGAATGTCATGCTTAATCGATTGAAAGGTCAACTGCTCGCGATAAATGTTCTCACCATCGAAGAGACATCTTTTGTAATCGTCGAATCCAATGGTCTTCTTCACTACACACTTCTTCACACCCTTACACTTCTTCAATTCATTCCCCTCCAGCCGTTTGAATGCATATGTCTTGGCCCGCAATGTGATAAACTCCGTCATAACCTTCCCACTTAGCTCATCCTTCATGAGGCCCACGACCTTTTTATTCCTACCAATGGGTAGAGGTCTTCCATCTTTCCCATCATACCCCGATGTATCAAATCTCTCGGCAACATCATCGGCGATATCTTTGTAGAAGTCTTCCGTCTTGATGTGGTAAATAAAACTGTCCGTATCCATATAACAAAGCTTAATTCCGTCACCATATTTGGGTCTCATATAGTCATAATGAAACTCATACATAACATTCTTGGACAGGTCGAGGATTGCGCAACCAAGATAGATTGGCTTGTTCATCACAATCTTGATCTTGCCCATCTCGACACCCATTAGATTCTCAGAGAACCAAATACCACCCTTGAAATTGGGCTTCATCACCAGCTTCTCGTATTTCTTTTGATTGGTGGCCAAACGTATATCCTTTTGCCCACGTTGATTCTCCATTGTCTTCCCAAACACGGAAAGATTCATCAACTTGAAAAAATCTTTCTCAAAGTCATTCTTCGAATTCGTCCGCAACGCGGTATTAAAATCAATATACGGTTTCAACCATGCGCGTTGATCAAACCCAATCACCCGATGAACCTTCTCAAGAACAAGACCATGTCCCAGCGCCTGATTGAGGGAACGGATGTGAATGATATAATTCTTCTTGTCGAAAAGGCACGGCGTCAGCTTCTCGACCCCATTGGTGGTCTTCTTCTCGGGTAAAAAAGGAAGATCATTGTGAGCATTATGAAGCTCCCGCGGATATTTCAGATCCACCTCGAGCATATACCCCCTTTCACCATTTTCTTCAGCCAACATAGAAATCACTTCGGTATTGAACCGCTCGGGATTATCCCACTCAAACCCTCCGGTCGGCAACTTCTGAATCATGGACCAACCATACAGATTGTTCGCGTCAAGATATTGCAAGTACGAATCCTCTTTTGTGGGATCATACATCTCACCCATATACTTGTTGTTTGAAACCGCATGTCGATGAACGACCTGGGTGATACCTCCCCGAATCCCATGCTCCATGAATAGAAACATATCCATATCCGAAATCAAATCAAGCACAATTCCAGTCTTTTTCAGGGCGGCCATCCATGCTAAACCCGGAGAAGTGTAGAAATGGGCGGGATCCAATTTGTAGTTTGTCAAGCATGTGTCCCTGAAAGTCTCAAAGACATCGGCAAGTAATATAACATCCGTCTATCTCAAAACGGATGTTATATTACTTGCCGATGTCTTTGAGACTTTCAGGGACACATGCTTGACAAACTACAAATTGGATCCCGCCCATTTCTACACTTCTCCGGGTTTAGCATGGATGGCCGCCCTGAAAAAGACTGGAATTGTGCTTGATTTGATTTCGGATATGGATATGTTTCTATTCATGGAGCATGGGATTCGGGAGGTATCACCCAGGTCGTTCATCGACATGCGGTTTCAAACAACAAGTATATGGGTGAGATGTATGATCCCACAAAAGAGGATTCGTACTTGCAATATCTTGACGCGAACAATCTGTATGGTTGGTCCATGATTCAGAAGTTGCCGACCGGAGGGTTTGAGTGGGATAATCCCGAGCGGTTCAATACCGAAGTGATTTCTATGTTGGCTGAAGAAAATGGTGAAAGGGGGTATATGCTCGAGGTGGATCTGAAATATCCGCGGGAGCTTCATAATGCTCACAATGATCTTCCTTTTTTACCCGAGAAGAAGACCATCAATGGGGTCGAGAAGCTGACGCCGTGCCTTTTCGACAAGAAGAATTATATCATTCACATCCGTTCCCTCAATCAGGCGCTGGGACATGGTCTTGTTCTTGAGAAGGTTCATCGGGTGATTGGGTTTGATCAACGCGCATGGTTGAAACCGTATATTGATTTTAATACCGCGTTGCGGACGAATTCGAAGAATGACTTTGAGAAAGATTTTTTCAAGTTGATGAATCTTTCCGTGTTTGGGAAGACAATGGAGAATCAACGTGGGCAAAAGGATATACGTTTGGCCACCAATCAAAAGAAATACGAGAAGCTGGTGATGAAGCCCAATTTCAAGGGTGGTATTTGGTTCTCTGAGAATCTAATGGGTGTCGAGATGGGCAAGATCAAGATTGTGATGAACAAGCCAATCTATCTTGGTTGCGCAATCCTCGACCTGTCCAAGAATGTTATGTATGAGTTTCATTATGACTATATGAGACCCAAATATGGTGACGGAATTAAGCTTTGTTATATGGATACGGACAGTTTTATTTACCACATCAAGACGGAAGACTTCTACAAAGATATCGCCGATGATGTTGCCGAGAGATTTGATACATCGGGGTATGATGGGAAAGATGGAAGACCTCTACCCATTGGTAGGAATAAAAAGGTCGTGGGCCTCATGAAGGATGAGCTAAGTGGGAAGGTTATGACGGAGTTTATCACATTGCGGGCCAAGACATATGCATTCAAACGGCTGGAGGGGAATGAATTGAAGAAGTGTAAGGGTGTGAAGAAGTGTGTAGTGAAGAAGACCATTGGATTCGACGATTACAAAAGATGTCTCTTCGATGGTGAGAACATTTATCGCGAGCAGTTGACCTTTCAATCGATTAAGCATGACATTCATACGATCAAGACACGAAAGCTGGCGCTCAATGCGGATGATGATAAAAGAATTATCGATGGTATTACTACGTACGCAAGGGGCCATTATAGACAGATTCTTTAGAATCTGAATCCTATCACCGTTTATGGGGGACACGGCGGGGTTGGGGGGTTGGGGCCCAGGGGGTGGGGGTCACGGTGGGGATTGGGGTTTGGGACGGATATCGTTAATTTAACGAGCATGATCCATGATTTGACGTAAAATGATAAAGTGCTCACGGTTTTGTCCCAACATCGGCATAATCCTATCTCTGAGATTAAACTGGTTTCATTTGGCGTCTCATCAAAAATGAAAATTTTTTTGAAAACTGCAAGTCTCATGGGTTTTTGTGGTGAAAAAATAATTTTAAAAATCGTTCGGGAAATGAGTTTACTGCCTGCTTACTTTCTTTGTATATATTCGACTATACAGGCCGATCCCGGGATTTACGGGAAATCGCGGGTTTTCGGTTTCCGGCGATTAAACTGCTTTCATTCGGCGTCTCATCAAAAATGAAAATATTTTTGAAAACTGCAAGTGTCATGGGTTTTAGTGGTGAAAAAATAATTTTAAAAATCGTTCGGGAAATGAGTTTACTGCCTGCTTACTTTCTTTGTATACATTCGACTATACGGGCCGATCCCGGGATTTACGGGAAATCGCGGGTTTTCGGTTTCCGGCGATTAAACTGCTTTCATTCGGCGTCTCATCAAAAATGAAAATATTTTTAAAACTACAAGTCTCATGGGTTTTAGTGGTGAAAAAATAATTTATAAATCGTTCGGGAAATGAGTTTACTCCCTGCTTACTTTCTTTGTATACATTCGACTATACGGGATTTACGGGAAATCGCGGGTTTTCGGTTGCCGGCGATTAAACTGCTTTCATTCGGCGTCTCATCAAAAATGAAAATATTTTTTAAAACTACACGTCTCATGGGTTTTAGTGGTGAAAAAATAATTTTAAAAATTGTTCGGGAAATGAGTTTACTCCCTGCTTACTTTCTTTGTATACATTCCACTATACGGTCCGAATTTACGGGAAATCGCGGGTTTTCGGTTTGCGGAGATTAAACTGGTTTCATTTGGCGTCTCATCAAAAATGAAAATATTTTTGAAAACTACAAGTCTCATGGGTTTTTGTGGTGAAAAAATAATTTTAAAAATCGTTCGGGAAATGAGTTTACTCCCTGCTTACTTTCTTTGTATACATTCGACTATACGGGATTTACGGGAAATCGCGGGTTTTCGGTTGCCGGCGATTAAACTGCTTTCATTCGGCGTCTCATCAAAAATGAAAATATTTTTTAAAACTACAAGTCTCATGGTTTTAGTGGTGAAAAAATAATTTTAAAAATCGTTCGGGAAATGAGTTTACTCCCTGCTTACTTTCTTTGTATACATTCGACTATACGGGCCGATATTTACGGGAAATCGCGGGTTTTCGGTTGCCGGCGATTAAACTGCTTTCATTCGGCGTCTCATCAAAAATGAAAATATTTTTTAAAACTACAAGTCTCATGGGTTTTAGTGGTGAAAAAATAATTTTAAAAATCGTTCGGGAAATGAGTTTACTCCCTGCTTACTTTCTTTGTATACATTCGACTATACGGGATTTACGGGAAATCGCGGGTTTTCGGTTGCCGGCGATTAAACTGCTTTCATTCGGCGTCTCATCAAAAATGAAAATATTTTGAAAACTACAAGTCTCATGGGTTTTAGTGGTGAAAAAATAATTTTAAAAATCGTTCGGGAAACGTCAAACATTAGTTTACCTCCCGCTTACTTCTTGTAACATCGACATACGGATTAACGGGAAATCGGGCGGTTTCTTGCCGGCAAAACTTCTCATCGCGTCTCATCAAAAAAAAAAGAAAACTATTTTAAAACGCAATCTCATGGGTTCTTTGGGTGGATCAAAAATAATTTAAAAACGTCGCGAAATATTACTCCCTGCTACTCTTTGTAACATTCGACTACTACGATTTACGGAAATCGCGTTCGGGTGCCGCATAAACGGCTTTCATCCGTCTCAGTCAAAAAAAAAAATTGAAGACAACAAGTCCAGGCTTAGGTGAACAAAATAATTAAAAATCGTCGGGAAATATACTCCTGCTTACTCTTGAACATCGACAATACGGCCCGATCCCCGTATACGGAAACGCTTGCGGTTCGCGCATTATAACTGCTTCATACGGGCGTTCCTCATCAAAATGAAAAAATTTTGGGGGAAAAACTACAAGTCACATGGGAATTTAGTTGGGTAAAAAAGATTAAAAAATCGTCGAGAAATAGTTACCCCTCAACTTCTTTGAACATCGAACTATACGGGATTACGGAAATCGCGTTTGGTGCCTGCGATAAACCCTTATTCGGGCTCCTCATCAAAGAAAATATTTAAAACACATCCCCATGAGTTTAGGTGGTGAAAAAATTAATTAAAAATGTTCGGAAATGAACGTACTTTCCCGTCTTACCTTTTTGATATACATTCCACAACGGCCCGACGGATTACGGAAATCGCGGGTTTCGGTTGCGAAGAAACGTTCATGCGTCTCATCAAAAAAATAAAATATTTGGGAAAACGTGCAAAGTCCATTGGTAAACAAATAATTAAAAATCCGTTCGGGAAATATTTACGAGCCATCTACTTTCTTTGTAAACACGACATATCGGCCGATCCCGGATTAACGCAAATCGGGCGGGGTTTCGTATGCCGGCGATTAAACCTCATTTGGCGTCTCTCAAAAATGAAAAATTTAAAATACAAGTCACATGGTTTAGTGGGGGTGAAAAAAAATTTTCAAAAATCGTTTCAAGAAAGTTTACTCCCTGCACTTCTTGTATACAGACTATACGGAACCGGGGAAATCGCGGGTTTATCGGTGCCGGAGGCGCGATAAAAGAATTCTCATTCGCCCTCATCAACAAATAAATACTTTAAAAACTAACACGCGTCCATGAAATTTAGTGGTGAAAAAATAATTAAAAAATTGTTCGAAAATAGTTTACTTCCCTGCTTACTTCTTTGTAACATTCCCATACGGTCCGAGCCGGCGGAATACGGGAAATCCGCGGTTCGGTTCCGGGGAGATAAACTGTCATTTGGCGTCTCATCAAAAATGAAAAAGTTGAAAAACTGCAAACTCATGGTTTGTGGGTGGTAAAAAAAAATCTAAAACATCGTCGGAAATGTTATAACTGACTGCTACTCCCTTTATACATCGACATACAGCGCCGGATCCCTGGATTTACGGGGAAATCGGGCGGTTTCGGTTCTCCGGCCGAGCTTTCATCGCGTCTCACAAAAAATGAAAATCATTGGAAAAACACAACCTCATGGGTAGTGTGAAAAAATAATAAAAATTTCGGAAATGAGTTTACCTGCCTGCTACTTTCTTCTGTAAGCAATCGAAACGCCGATCCCGATTCGGGGGGAAATCGGCGGTTTCGGTTCCGCCGGATAAACTGCTATATCGGCTCCTCACAAAAATAAAAATTGGAAAATACAAGCTCACAGGTTTATCGTAAAAAAATAAATTTAAAAACGTCAGGAAATGATTACTCCCGCTACTTCCTTGTATACATTCGAAACTATACGATAACGGGGGGAAATCGCGGTCGTCCGCGATAAACTGCTCATTCGCATCCTCATCAAAAATGAAAATACTTTTAAAAGAACACACTTCTCATGAGTTTTAGTGTGACAAAAATAATTTTAAATTCGGGAAATGAGTTACTCCCGTCTTACATTTTCTTCTGTATACATTCCACAGTACGGTCCGAGTCGGGATTACCGAAAAAAATCGCGGGGTTTCGTTGCGAATTAAAATGTTTCACTTCTGGCGTCTCCACAAAAAATGAAAGAAATTGAAAACGCAAGTCCATGGTTGGTGAAAAAAATAATTAAAAAATCCGTCGGGAAATATTACTGCCTGCTTCTTCTTTAACATGTCACTAATACGGCCGGGACCCCGGATTTACGGA
>JASGCC010004277.1:0-20511 GCA_030067915.1 Hydractinia echinata | reverse complement strand
CTATGCATTATCTGTGTATGTTTTTGCTTTTTTTAGTATATGTTCCTTTTCACTGGCTACAACTTTCTTAAATCGTATTGCAAATATGATATATATAATCCCAGCCAAAGTTACTGCACTAACAGACATTAAAATTAGATAACCGAACTGTTGTGGTTTTGGCAAAAATATAGTAACAATAAAATGCAACAAATCTAAGATAGAATTGAAAGAATATTGAACACCTCCAACAACACCACGTTCATCTTCAGGTACATTTTCTTGCTGTAGTTGCGTGATTGTTAAATCGATAATCCATAATCCAGCACGTGACAAAATGATACCTGCCATTAATACAGAAACTGATGTGTAATCCATTTCTGTAAGTTTAGCAGGAGTCGTTGTTGTGTTGAAGTGTCCATCAATCACTGCTAAGCCTTGAGAAGTCATATTATGAGAATTTTCTTTATCATGGGTCAGCATATCACTTGGACTCCCTCTTACCCATATTGAAGCAACGCACAATAAAAGCATGGTCCATTGTGAAAAAAAGCCAAAGAAACCAGCTTTAACCAGTCCAAACTTATTATGCAGCCAAGGAAAAAGAAAGGTTCCAGCAATTCCAACTAAGGAACCAAGGCCAAAACAAACACTCACAATTAATTCAGATAAACCTTGTGAGTATGCATAACCAGTTGTAATGGCATTAAAACCAAGTACAGTTAAGTAGAGTGAAGCCAGTGCCATGCCTGCAAGGACTATAGATTGACGTTTGTATACCACCCAACCAGAAATCATACTTTTAAACCGATGCAAAAAGTTAAGGTTAGTTGTTAATCTTCTTGTTTTCGCACTGACCTCGTTCTTATTATCTTCAGTCACTTGATTTGAGCTGATAAAACTATCTTTTGGAACTTTATCTGCTAATTCAGGAACAGCTTTATAAACTTTGTTTAGCAGTAAATACTCAGCCACCATTGATATCACGTTCCATGAGCAAATAAAAGCAATACCAGAAACATCTGATACAACAGACATTAAAAACCCAACTGCAATTGGAGCTGTAATGGCAACGGACAAGTCAATTCTACGTAGATTAGCATTTGTAGAGGCTAAAAGTGCTTGATCACCTTTGACGACAACCACAATCCAATCTCTTGTAACCGCTATTTTTTCACCTTGCCCCGCTAAGTTAGCCAATGCCCCAAGTATTATAATAAGAGCTTTGAGGAGTTCTAACACTTGTGGATGATTTGTAAGAAATAAGTAAATTGATATAACCACAGCACAGATTATGACAAGAAGATTTTGGAGTAGCAAAACTATACGCACCACTTTTAACCTCTTGGTTCGGTCAATCCAATCTCCCACTACAGGAGCAAACAAAACACCACTGCCAGTAAGAACCAGGCCATATATAGCTGCTAACTGAAGAGAGCCTGGTGTCAGTTTAATCATGTATAAACCAACTGCAAAACTCCACATTCTGTCACCCCATGCTGAGAAAAAAGAGCTAATACACAGTGTTATTTCAGGTCTCATTTTGTTTCTTGCTAAAGTAATAATAACAAGTTCAGTTTAGCAGTAATTTTCAGTATTACTTTCCAGTGTTTTAAATTTTAAACCTGCATTTTAAACCTGCATTTTAAACCTGCTTACATAACCTATTTAAGTGCGCTCCCTTTCTATCACAATCATTATTTAAATTGGCACCCCTGTATTGTGCCAACTTTAAACAGATGTCCAATCTAAAAGTTAGAAAAGAGCATTCATTCCACATTATAGTTTTCTTAGTGTTAAAACATGATATCCAAAGGTTCTACAAAAATGGTATTATTCTGCAATTGTTTTGTTATTTGTACTATTTCTTTCGCTAAAGATAAAATTGTCCCAAAGAAATTCGAAATTATCTTAATTCCTTCAGGTAAGCATGATAATACTTCTTTACAACCAAAAAAGTGATAATTCAAATGCAATGTTTTGATATTTTATACAACCTTTGCCAAAAACAATATTTACAAGTGCAAACTATAAACAACGTAAATGGTGCTTGTAATATCTATTTTGCTCTTAAAAACTACAATAAATCATAAAAATAGTCTAGTCCCTGTCCAATTTCCCATATTGATAAACCAGTGGCCAGTTCCTTTGCAAGATTTATTCTGGTTTGAATGGACTATAAAGAGAAAAAAAGTTTAAGCAACATAATAAACCATACCATATGACACTACTACCAATTAAATCTGCAACATAGTTATTTTGAAAATGCTGGTATGAGCTTAATTTAACTTCATGTGGCTTTACCAGCAAAAGTATTGACGTGAGAAGTTCACACCAAGAAAAATCATTTGTACCACAATGAATATAATAAGCACAACATAGTAATCACAACATTATAAATTATTTTTTTACTCACCAGTAGAGTTGGAAAATACAATGTCACTTTTGATTTTTTCTCCCTGAAAGTTTATAAAAACAAATTGAAACCAAAAGAATAAATAGAAGAGCAAAAATAAACAAACAACGAGACTAAAATAACGAACTTGTATTCTATCTTGTGTTCTTTATCATCGTTACTCCATTTTAATCTTGGTTTCTCACGTTTTAAGATATCAATGTAACTAAGAAATAAAAACATAAAAATTGATGAACCATGATTCTCACAAAATATTATGCAGATTAAATGTGTGAAATTCATTATTACAATACTGTTAAATTAACTTTAAAATCTCTTAATCACAACTGCATTCTTGGACATTTTGATACGTTCACTCAGGAGAAGTTTAGTTCAACACTTTAACAGAAAAGTGACAAAAACCTGAACTGATCCAGAAGTAAAGAACTAACACCATACCTGTGACCAACAATAGCTAAACATAGAAGTCGTAAAACAAAATAAGTAACAGGGAAAACTATGAAAAATAAAATAACAACATACAAAAACTGCTAAGTTTTGAAATGTAATATCAAGGAAAATCATTGACGTACGTGCAGCAGTTTGATCTTTATAAATATATCCATAAAAATTCAATCCTAGAAGTATCTTTTGACGAAAATGATTTTTAACTGGTACTAGCGAGAGTACACACTGTCTAATCCATTCGTATGGTGCCACTGCTCTAGGTCTAAACATAATTGTTTGAGACAGTAATTTGTGAATAGCTCACACTTAGAGTTAATGACAAATCCTGAAAGAAAAATTTGGCTTGGAAAAAACCTGGAAAAAAAATGAGTACCCAAATAACTTGAATTTAAAAAAAATTAATCAAAGGTAGAAATTTTTTGGGGTGGAGGGACTGGGTCATGGGTGACCTGCCTCAACCATTTGACTACACTCCTGATTGGGAAAAAATAAGCACACACATACCTACTATAATGTGGATAATCATATGTCATTAAACTAAATCCATCCACCATTGGTGCAAGCAAATCAAAATCATCCTTTGTAAACATTCCAAGTGAATTTCTAAAAGAACGAAAAGGGAAACACTACAGTGAAAATTACAGCAAACGAATCTTTAAAATAAAACACTAATATAGCTATAAGTTTTACTATTAAAAAATTAAGTGGAAACTTTTAAAAAGTGTACACAATTCTTTTAAAACAGTAAAATATACATTTCCCTAATTTAAACAGTTTAAATTCCAATGTTTATTAAAAAAATGCAGAATTCTACAATTATAAAGAATTACTTTCACTATATTGCAAATAAGCTAGTTTTACTTACATGCTTGCTAAAGGTGGTGGTATGACCAAAATAAACTTCAAACGTTTTGCCATCATGGCTTCCCCTAATTCTTTCACAAGGCCTGTCAACTCTCTACAGTAAAAAAATATTAATAAAAATATAAATGATGCACATACACAGAAAGACAGAAAGTATAAATTTTTATTTACAGAAACCACTCAGATGAGAAAGAAAAGCATGGGAAAGAAAGCTGAATAATAATGTGAATAATTAGATGGCATGTTTCCATTAGACTGCATTTTCTGCTATGATGCGAAAAGTTCATGAGATTTTTTGATAGCACATGCGCATTTAGGCAAGAGCTCTAATTTTATCAAAGTGCGTCCATAGCTGACAAAAACATTGCACTTTACATGCTACAGCGGAAAAGCCTTAACTGTAACTAAGCTATATTTACAGAATGAATGCCCAACTAATTGATTGCATTGCACTAAGCAAAAATTTGAAATAATGCAACAAAGGTTGTCCTATGGAAAAATATCTTGCTATATAACTTACGCTTTATAATGACCACCAAATTGTGACCAAATCTCCAATACCATTCCATCAAATTCTTGTTCTTCAATAAAGTTTACGATAAAGTTAACCAAACTATACATCTTTTCCTGATTTGAAAATATTTCCATAAAATTATCCATCGACCACTGCTCGAATAACAACCTGGGCAAGATCTGAACCTTACTGTTTATGTATCGGACATCTTTTAACCAGTTTCGGTCAATATCATGTGTACCAAGAATATAGAGTTCTCCATTTGATTTTCTTCTAATCTGAAGCCACACAGGTGAAATAATGGTAAATTTACCAAATGTCTTTGCAACGTCATACCCATGATTGTTCCACTGAAATTACAAAGTTGTGATCACAAGAGAACAAGACAATAAAAATATGCAGGCCATCTTGCTAAGCTGCAAACATTGAAAACTCCATTATAAGCCTTATTATTTTTTATACAGAACTAAGTTGATTAAAGAGTGGTAAGGAGTTTTATATGTAATTTGCTTTAAACATGGAAATTTTTTATATTCATGTATGTCCCATAATGATAAAATTTGGAAGTTCCAAAAAGAACAAGACAATAAAACAGGTAGGCTGTCTCCATTTAAAATTCCTAGTACTTTGTTATACAGAACTAACTTGTCTAAATAGTAGTCAAGGAGTTTGATATGCAAAATACGTTTTGTAATGCTGAAAGAAAAAACTAATTTGCTTTAATCATCACAGAAGTACTCCATCTATACATAATATGTGCTCCATGATGTTGGGATTGGAAGCCAATCTGAAGAGGATTCCTAATTTATTGTGTGTTCAGTGACATTGCAATTGATCATTTGGTTAGCTAGTTACCAGTCGGAAATCAATACAATCACAATTGACATGGTGACAAAATAATTTTTAACAAGAAAAAATAAAATATAAGAGGAAAAAACATAAAATTCAAAATCTGAACTATTAGCGTATAACATCTATATTTTTTCGATACATGCATAAGTTGAAGACTATTAAAAACGTGAGTGCACTTACCGGTGTCACATAGCCTAAAACAGCACCTTCGAATTGCGTATTTAGTACGTCACTATCATATGATTGGTAATATTTCAAAATATCAGTGTACTTAACGGTTGTTGTAACTAAATTTTCTGAAAGCACATTTTCAGGCCTTGGGCCACTCTAAAATGAAAAAAGAAAATAACTGTGATAATAAAATAGTATATTTACACACTTTGTTAGCATCTTGCTAACAGTTTCTCCCCCTTTTTTAGACAGTCGGAAATAACATTCCTTAGAACTTTAACTAGTGAAAAATGTTTCACATCCTGATAAAGTCGCTTTTTCAAGAGGACCTTTATGTTATCAATCTTTTATGTTTTCCATAAATTATTTCTTTTAATTCATTAATTTTCCATTTTGAACTCAAAGCATGGCAACTTTGTTGGTATATACAAAAAAATTTCCCTAGGAGTCCCCTGTTTTAAAGTTCGACCATTTTGCCAAAGAGCATGGTAATCATGTTAGCCTCTTAATATGGGAACTCTTATTAAGATGGCAATTTGATGTTCATACAAGTATAGCTTGTTTAATCTTGTTTGTTATATCTTAGTATTGTCTTATACATGTAAATCAGACAAAAAGAGATATTTTTTCTTAAATACTTGTATTAAACACTTTATTCTGAGTGTTTTGAAATTAAGTTTTTTTTAAGTAGAAGGTAACCTTTAAGAATATTTGCAAATAAGACTTGTACAAAAGAATAAACATAGAAACATTGAATTTTTTCTTCATATACATGATTTTAGAATTTTTTATAACAGTGGGGTATGGACTTGTTGCTTACAAAAAGTGACAAAATTATATGAATTACCAAAACATGCTAAATCCAAGAGGTGATTGGTAAATCCACTAATTATAACACAATACGATGTCCTCCAGGATTTAATATTGATGCTGAAATGTAAACATAAATATGCTAAAATATAGGTTATTTGTAAAATAGCCTTTAAAAATTTAACACTTTTTGTAGGCTTTGCTATCGAAACCAGAGAGTCCAAAGTCCAATTTGCCCCACCGCGATAAATTTAAGATGGCATTCTGAAATCGCATCTTGGAGGATATGTCTCTCTATAACTATTGAAAGGATATAGTGTATACCTTCCATATTACGTGAATGTCTAAATTACATGATTTCACATTTCTCACTTAATTTCTCTGTTCACTGGCAAGACTGCATGGCTATGACATGATATTCTTAGCCTAAAGTCTAGGATCTACCGTCTAGGATTACCAATTTCACCAGTAATGAAACTTGTGTATTTACAAAACAGACAGCCCAAATTTTGCTGGGGTAGTTCACTGATGAGAAAATCTATGTGATATGACATTTTAACCTCTTGTTGTCTTTGTAATCAGTCATTAAATAGAAAACAAATCTAATTATCATGAAACTGTACAGGCTGGAGAATATTTTTACGAAAAAAAATTGTCACTGCGTGTGGTCTCCTCCTTAGATCCTTTTTGTTAATTTGCTTCACCAAGTTTTCCTATGTTGCACCTACTTTTTAATCAATAGAAAAAAATACATGCAGTTGTTTAAAGCAGCCGCTTGCCACATCTGGGACAAGTCGGCAAGTACTGCAAAAATGTTAAGCATAAAAGAGGCTTTAGAAATAATTCCGGTGGATCTCACATTGAAATAAACACATCACGGAATTAAGTCGTAAATCATGCAACTAGGACTTTCATTGAATAATATAAATATTATCATGTCATGAACAAGCAAGTTTATTCTAGGCTACGTTTCGACAGCTACAGCTGTCATCGACGGGCAATGATCGTAATCATCTTTGGCCGTAGCTGTCGAAACGTAGCCTAGAATAAACTCGCTTGTTCATGACATGATAATATTTATATTATTCAATGACAATGACTGAACAGATAAGTGGTAATATTTTTAAAATTAGGACTTTTCAGTAGATTCGTTTTTTGCTTGACCCTGTGCAAATACTTGAGTGTTTTTTTAGGGATCGTCTCCACGATCGTTTCAAATTTGATCGTTTCAATTCGTATCATTTTTTTTTTGAAGCGATCTCTATACGAATTTGAAACGATTTGAAACGATTAAAACCAACAGTAATTCGTATCCCATTCGTATCAACATTTATAAATTTGCTTTAAAATCGTTTCATTTCAGTTAGAATCGTTTCGCAATCGGTTCGCAATCGTATCGTAATCGCTTCATATAAATTGTTTCAACTCCATTTTAAAATCGTTTCAAACTTTTTTGCAAACGCTTCGTTTCGTTGCCTGTAGATTGTTTCAAAATCGTTTCTAATTTATCACATTGCAATTATCATGTGTACTATTTGTAACCGATTTCTATAGAACCAGTTACTAAGTAAATTCTAAAGTTTTTAAATAAATACGCATAGTTTTAACTACGTAGCGCGCTGCACTCGAAATTTCAAAAATTGTGAGAAAGGATAATTCGCAAGTAACTTAATTTTTTTCTTGGATAAGATTTATCTATTTATTAGACATAATATTCGCATATCGTAAAATCTTTTTTCGCAATGTAATAAAACAAAATATGGCTTTGTTAGACTTGGTTTTTTTATAACGAAATACGGCAAGAAGTTGATGTTCTCTCGCTATTTTTTTTAATACGAAACAGTCCTGGTCATGTGAATGCCACGATCAAAAACGGTCGGTGTTATTATGAAGAACGTAAGGTATAGAGAACATTAAAGTCAGCCCCTTTCCTTCATGCTGACACTCTTATGCTCGGCTGGTGCATTACACTGAGACTCGAACGAAAGACGGAAGACCGTTTGGAACCATGCCACAAGTCAGTCCGACCTTCATCGTCACAGAGAATACTGCGAGAAGAGTGCGCACCCATGCAAGTTAAATATAACCAGAACATGGGAGAGGTTAGGTGTCCTGTACCTTAATACAGCTTTCGGACGAATGTTCTCATGATGTAATACCAAAGAAAAAACATGTTGAATAAAGTTTAAAAAATCTTTTTAAAAGGGGAAAGAGAAATCAAATATGTTTAGTAATAATAATCGAAAAAATTGTATATCGTATTAAAAAGAAGTCCAGAAGTTCTGTCTCCCACACGACACAGCAGGCAATAAGTCAGCCCTGCCCTCGGTTTTGTGAGAAGAGACGTTCTGCGAAGACTCTAACAATTGAGTCTCCTGTACAGTTTTGCTTCATGTTAAGCTGTGCCAGTGACAAGCATTTTCGAAGCATGCCACCGGCGACTTCTGCGATATACAACCTAATGATGCCCTAACCTAATGAATTCATCTTGAAACATAAAAATCCAGTAACATTCGAAAAGAACAACAGGTGTTATTCTGCAATGCAACGTATTCAATTTCTAAAAATAATTCATTTTTAAACGCGCATGTTTTTCATTCAAATTCCGAACTTTAAGTTTGTTTTTTTCTTTGATTTTTTTAACATATGAATACTCTTTCGTAAGAAACCTGAACAAATTATTCAGAAAGCTAATGTAAATAATTAATTATTCATGTTTGTCAGATTAAAAAAATCTATAAATAACAAGAACATATTTTTCGAAACAATGGAATTTATGGTGGCAGTTAGAAACAATGCAACGGTGCGTAAAATGATATCACGAAAAAAAAATTAAAACTCCGAAAGAACTAACGATTGTTTGCTTTTTTTAGGATTATTTATAACAAGTTATATTGTTCCAGATAAAATTTTGTTAATTTTCCTTGGAAAATCAATTTTCATCTTTTGGATAACTTTCAAACAACCAATCGTATGAATAAACAACAAATATAAGATTTCTTTAAAAACGTACGTAGATATAAAAGAAGTTTAAGCTTGTAAATGACGCCTTCTGTAGGATCGGCACCTGCTTTAAAATAATTTTTAAGAATTGATTTTTATTGCGTTTTAATTGTTTTTTAATTAAGCTTCAAAGAAAAACAAAATTGTTTTACAATTCGTTTCCGAATTCGTTTCAGAAGTTGATTCTTAATCGTTTCGGAACTTTGTTTCTAAATCGTTTCCCATCCGTTTCGCATTCGTTTCCCCTTCGTTTCCCATTCGTTTCATTTTTTAACTCACAAAATTTATTTTATTTTAAATCGTTTCGTAATCGTTTCGTAATTTTAAAATTTGTTTCATGAAACGATCTGAAACGATTTTAAAAAATGATGATACGATCACGAAACGATCATAATCGTTTCAATTCGTATAAAATGTGAAACGATGGTGGAGACGGTCCCTTAGCCGTCTGTATTTTTTGTTGCTTGTAAGTATCAACTAAAGCTAGCAAACACCCTAATTGTCAGACATATATAAGTTTCTTTTAATGTATAATATACATCACAGAAAAAAGAAACAGTATCAACTCAGTGAGAAAAGTTTCTATCGTTTGTAGTTACACATTAACCTTGTTCTTCTTATCATGTTGTTCTTTCGCCCTTTTTCTTAACACACCTAACTGGACCTCTGTTAAGGCCCTACCTAAAAAATTATTGTAATTTTTTTAAACTATTTTCCAGACATTTTTTAGACTAGTGAGCCAAATCTAGACTATTTTAACACTTTCTTCCAGACTTTTCCAGAATTTACTCTATACAAACATTCTTGGCAGACATACAGTACCGCCTGCATGTAACTTTACATGTACGCGAGTTTTACGACCTCATGTAACGATCTCATGTCTACATAAAGAACGTTCACATATCTTTTGTTTACACACAAACTTAATTGCTTTCTATTGTTATCGTCGTGCGCGAGTCATAACAATAATATTTGATGAATCCTTTTGTTGTCACATGTAACATGCATGTTATTGTTTAAAAGTGTTAAAGATCACGAAGGCTATTGAAATATATTACTTTAGAAAAAAGAACGAACATAACACTTAATATTTAAAAAAAACTAATGTTGCTACTTTTTAAAACTTTTAGCAATAATTCTTTATCATCGAAGCATATTTTTTAACATGCAAAACTTTTAAAAGGTATTCTTATAAAAAGCAACGTTTAACAGCGCAAACGGAAAAACCCTACTTTCAGGACTTTTCCCTTCACGATAAGATTTCGTTCTTAAATTTTTAAAATGCGATCTAACGAAGCTTTTCTATCGCCGTTCTTCGTTCTTAAACTTTTAAAATGCGATCTAACGAAGCGTTTCTATCGCTGCTTTTCGTTCTTAAACTTTTAAAATGCAATCTAAAAAAGTTTTTCTATCGCCGTTCTTCGTTCTTAAACTTTTAAAATGCTATCTAAAAAAAGCATTTCTATCACCGCTTTTCGTTCTTAAATTTTTAAAATGCGATCTAACGAAGCTTTTCTATCGCCGTTCTTCGTTCTTAAACTTTTAAAATGCGATCTAAAAAAGCATTTCTATCGCCGCTTTTCGTTCTTAAATTTTAAAAACGCGATCTAAAAAAGCTTTTCTATCGCCGTTCTTCGTTCTTAAATTTTTAAAACGCGATCTAAAAAAGCGTTTCTATCGCCGCTTTTCGTTCTTAAACTTTTAAAATGCGATCTAAAAAAGTTTTTCTATCACCGTTCTTCGTTCTTAAACTTTTAAAATGCGTTCTAAAAAAGCATTTCTATCGCCGCTTTTTGTTCTTAAACTTTTAAAATGCGATCTAAAAAAGCATTTCTATCGCCGATTTTCGTTCTTAAATTTTTAAAATGCGATCTAACGAAGCTTTTCTATCACCATTCATCGTTCTTAACTTTTTAAAACGCAATCTAAAAAAGCATTTCTATTGCCGCTTTTCGTTCTTATTTTTTTTAAGAGTTAAGTATGAACATTTAGCTTTTGTGAAAAAAAATTGAATTGCATGCACGCTTTCGTAAAACACGAGCATCAGCGAAAACATAACATTTATAAACAAATGATTTAACATGGCCGTTCGTGAGTAAAAACAATAGATAAATAAATCTTTGTTAAATTTTATTTTCTTTCGTTGATCTCTTGACGACTATAGCAATTAAATACAACAATGGGACACACGCAGTTCACATGAGCTAATTAAATTTTGCGAACAAGACATGAACTCTATTGTTTTCAACATGCAAAAATAGCTCATGTATTTAACAATAGGTTAACAATAACAACGAAAGTTCTGACGCTACCGAAAGCTCATGCGAAGGTGATAACTATCGCGTACATGTAAAGTTACACGCGGGCGGTACTATAGCAACCCTGTTTTACGGCGTATGAGCCTTTCGGCACCCTCGTCTGTATTATCATTTTGGGGAAAGCACTGTAGTTACTTGTAACACCTGCATACAAAAAACATGCAAGGTGGATAGTATGCTGGTAGTCAATAACAGCAAAATAAATATATGCACCAATTTATAATAGCGTTAGCTTAGCTACAAGTACTTTCATGCAATACACCTCTTCACAGTTTAGGGGTCATATACAAAATTCGTAGCAATTCGTATTAAAAAAATTTGTATATGCTATACGAATTTTCTTTTGCCATACAGTAATTAAATTCGTATGAAAGTTTTCTAAAATCGTATAAAATTTGTATGAGTTTTAAATTAAATTCGTATGAGTTTTTAAAAATTTTTTTATGAGTTTTAAATTAAATTCTTATGAGTTAAATTCTTATGAATTTTAAATTAAAACAAAAATTTGTGAGTTTTTAATTAGATGCGTATGTTTTTTTTAAAAAAAAAATTCGTTTGAGATTTTATTAAATTAAAGCACAGTCCAGATGTAAGTGTACAAGTACGCTCAAGTTTCACACCTTTTTCTCGGAGGTGGTAGTTGTTTATCTTTTGTTCTTATTAATTATCTTGTGAGTCTTGTAAGTTATTAACTTGTGCGTAATAAACAAAAGATTCTTGATTTATTTAAGAACGAAGAACGGCGATAGAAAAGCTTCATTAGATCACACTTATAAAGTTTAAGAACGAAGAACGGCGATAGAAAAGCTTCATTAGATCACACTTATAAAGTTTAAGAACGAAGAGCGGCGATAAAAATGCTTCGTTAGATCGCGTTTTAAAAATTTAAGAACAAAGAACGGCGATAGAAAAGCTTCGTTAGATCGTGTTTTAAAAGTTTAAGAACGAAAAGCGGCAATAGAAATGCTTTTTTAGATCGCATTTTAAAAGTTTAAGAACAAAGAGTGGCAATAGAAATGCTTCGTTAGATCGCGTTTTAAAAATTTAAGAACGAAAAACGGCGATAGAAAAGCTTCGTTAGATCGCATTTTTAAAGTTTAAGAACAAAGAGTGGCAATAGAAATGCTTCGTTAGATCGCGTTTTAAAAATTTAAGAACGAAGAACGGTGATAGAAAAGCTTTGTTAGATCGCGTTTTAAAAATTTTAGAACGAAGAACGCTGATAGAAATGCTTCGTTAGATCGCATTTTTAAAGTTGAAGAACGAAAAGCGGCGATAGAAATACTTTTTTAGATCGCGTTTTAAAAATTTAAAAACGAAGAACGGCGATAGAAATGCTTCGTTAGATCGTGTTTTAAAAGTTTAAGAACGAAAAGCGGCGAGAAATAATTATTCAATTTCACATTATAAAAGTTTAAATCATTTTGTTTATAAGTACCAATCCTTCGAAATTCGCACGAACAGCGTTTAGAGATGGTTGTTTGTAAGTTCTAATCATTTGAAGTAATAAGAACGGCGTTTATAAATTGTTAATGTTGATTTCAAGGCTAGCTGCATAGCGAAAAGTTAGATTTCTATGAAGAAATTATGTTGAAAATTACATTCATATGACCATTCGTTTAAAAATTCGTATCACAATTCGTATGAAAATCGTATAAAATTCGTATAGGATTTTTTAAAAATCGTATAACTAATTAACACTATACGAATTGTATACGATTTTTATACGAATTATAAGCAATTAAATTCGTATATATTCGTATAAAATGTCATACGAAATTTGTAGATGACCCCTTTAAGTTGTTCACTTATTTTCTTTATTATTAAATTTTTTTATTTTCTAAAGAAATAATTAGTCTGATGGCATGAAAATTTAGCATGTTGTTGGCAGTAATCCTACATAAAACATAATGTGAAGGAATTGTAGCTAACTTTTCTTTTTAAAATTTTTCACAAAAAAATCATTTCACTTTTCTTCATGGTCAGTTAATTTCTTTTTTTCAATACACCTTTACGATAATTCAATTGTACATGCGATCCTACGGCTCTCCATCGTTTTACAATATCGGAAGAAAGGAGGTAAAAAACATGTTTTTATTAGAGTTTGTTAGAGACGAAAGCGTGCTTTCTCCAGTTTTCTAACTTCCTTCGTATCAATTTCTTTCAAATTTTCAGGAAACGTTAATAATAATAAGATACAACTTATGTGTACTTTTCATTAAAAACAAAACGCGGCAAAAAAAGTTATCACGAAAGAATGTGCTTTCTCCTTAATTAACTCTTATAAAAGTGTGATGTTTACCTCCTCCGATCGCAAAATGAGCCGCGATGGAGTGTTAGTTTTCCCGAATTATCGTAAAGGTGTATTCTCAATAAGAGCATCGTAACAAGAGAAAGATATATTTAATGATAGTAAAAAGTCAAGAAAAGTTTGCAGCAACGCCAGCTAGCGAGTTATACATACCAGTATCGCAATCTCTTTACAGCTATCTTTCGTACATGTATCTTTTTTCTTTTTAGACTTTGACAGTGTAGAATTAGCGGGACTAAAAACTATATAAATAACAAACAAAAACTTGTACGCGAGCATTGTTGTACATACGACCCAGGTCAGTGCACCCTTCGCACCTTTGCGGTCCTCGTTTTCCAAGAAAAGCGGCAAGCGCAGAAAATACTTCACGTCAACTAATGACCACTAAACAAGATAATGCGAGTTGATCAGCAATAAAAAAAATAATTATACCGCCATTTCACTTTTTAAAGACTTTTGAATTTTTGCTTTTTAGAAGAATAATCATGAAATGTATACTGTCTTAATTTTTCACCCCTTTTCATCCAAAATATTTCAACATGAAGTACAAATATACTGGAGTTTCTATTGTTATTACTTCATATAAATGTTGTAGTACTGACCAACTTGGTGTTTTCTTAGGTCATGCTTGTTACTTACCACCACATCCAGTAAACTTGGCATGAGCCGTCGTGCGTAACCGAATCAAAACATTGTCAACATGCTCGTAATGTCGAGCGCATCTATCCTGACAGGCTAAAGGTGGGTGGAAAGGTGTTTTTGCTCAGCTAACCTTGTGGAAAGTGCTAACTAAAATAACATCAGTAGCTAGGTTGATCAAGCAAGTCACTCAGAAATGCATTTTTCGATACCTGAAACTGTCCAAGCTACGGATGAAAACGGATCTAAATACTGGGTGAGTACTATCTACACACTGCTGCTATCCTTCGACATTCTCTTTCCTGGGTTGTAGCAAAGCACTAGTTAATAAAGAAACTTAGGAACCCTACAAAAACTTAGCTACGAGTGTGCTGATAAAGACATGGGGACATGGGATAAATGTTTTTAGGTGATTCAGCGAAACAACTTGTGACAAATGTTTCTACAGTGCCGATCGCGAGTAAAGCTACACATCTTTGAGAGTACGAGTGCAAATAAATGCGAAAAAAATAGTTCAGAGTGAGAGTACAATGCGGGTACGAGTAAAATAAATGAGAGTAATCTTTTTAATAACGCGAGTACGCAATAATTAAGCTACCTGCGAGTAAATCTTTAAAAAAATATATCATGTTACTCGCGAGTTATATTAAAGAAAAACATATAAGACATTAATTTTAATTCACCATTTAATTTTTTTTTTAATTTAGTTTATAATTAAAAAATAAATTTTTAAGTTCAACTTTACTGTCTCTTCTTTAAATGCTTTTGCTACTTTCGTTATATGAAATCACTTCCAGCATGTTCTTTCGCAAGCACAGAGTCAGTATGATATCTAATTATAGTTATGGTGATCAATTGCCACATGCAGACTTTGCTTTCTGAATATTTTTCAACAAACATTGCTTTATAACTCAGACAACAATCTGTATAATTTTAAAATTATATTTTAAAACTATTTTATGTAATAAAACTGAACATTCAAACTGAACGGTAAAAGTTATTTGTATATATACTTTCATTTTAACAACTAATACATTTTTTTACTACACTTTTGTTGTTGTTTGTTTTGTCTCTTTTTATCCTCAATGTTCTTGATGATATTGAAACGTAGATCAGGGCACATTTTAATAATAGGCAAAAAAATTTTTAAAAAAAAACATGTAATCTCTTACTCTCTCTCAGTTTTTTTATGCCACAATAAATTTGTTTTATTCTGACCCAACTTAGAACACGGCCCGTCTTAAGACGGGACGACCATCTTTGGACACGGTGGCCTATCTTTTGACACGGTGGCCCATCTTTTGACATGCTGCCCTGTCAATTGACGGGCCAGGACCAACTTGCGACACGGCGTTAAAAGATGTTTGCATACTTTAAGACCCTGCAACTTTTGCCGAGGTATTGTTGTATATGGCTGGCTGAGATTAAATCGAGTTATGCATTCCAAGATTGTTGTGGGTAGCAAAAACAACACTACTTGGCAACTCTTGGTGGTGCAAGACCATATCTGCGAATGCATTTTAAAAAGCAGTTAGAGACTTTCTTGTTGAATGATTGGAGATGTTTGTGTGCATAATGACTAGCTAAATAATTATGACTCAGATATCAAAATATAACATTTAGCTCAGTGTAATTTCATATTATATATATTCACAGGTAGCTATAGCTAGCTAAGCTGTTGTTTAAGCTATTTTGCTATGTTTAATTTTCAATATAATCTTTGATGGAATTATTGCAACTTGACCTATTATGTAACTTGAGAGCGAGAATCGTTTGGCTGGGGCATCCATGATTGAAATATTTTGTTATATATTCAAGAAACAGAAAGACTATGACTATGATTTAAAGAAATATTATAAGTTAATTTATATTTTATGTGATCAGTATATATCACCAGTTTCGAGCAGAGTCCTTAAGCTCCCATTTGAGCTACAGAAATCTTTTTTGAAATTCTTGCCCAACTGGACAACAGCATTATGTGGGGATCAAACCCACAACCACTTGGACATGAGTCGTACGCTCTACCGACTGTGCTACTAATATTTGTGAATTTATGTCTGTGTTTGTTCAATTTTTAGGGAAAAAAATTATGACATTGTATTTGTGTTGCTCATTACTTTAGCTATATTTGTAATAGATTATATTTAGAGAATTCATGATTTATTTTCCTCCATATATTTTTGTTTTCTTTTGTCCTCTCCTATAGACACTGCATTTGTCCACAGTTGGGCCAGACCTGTCTTCAATTTTTTTTAAATTTGAAACAGTGTGTTTCCCATGTTACAAGGCTTAACTTTAGTCTGGGAGTCTTCAAACTGACCCATGTTGTGGCTGTTTCTAAAAAGTGTCAATAGTTGGATCTGTCCTTTTTTTACTACGATTTTTGAAAACACAAGTGTCATTTGTCAATAGTTGGGCCTGTCCCATCCTATGACACAGTCTTTTAAAAGCATAGGAATTGTTTGTCAATAGTTGGGCCTGTCCCATCTTATGACAGTCTTTTAAAGGCATGGGAATTGTTTGTCAATAGTTAGGCCTGTCCCATCTTATGACACATTTTCTAAATTGCAAGAGACCTTTGTGTACAGTTAAGTTTGTCCCATCTGATGACACAGCTTTTAAAAGCATGAAATTCCTTTGTCAATAGTTGGGCCTGTACTAACTTAAGACGTATTTGCATACATTTGTCCAAAGTTGGGCCAGGCCCGTCAATAGATGGGCCATCCCGATTGCGAACGCACTGACCCGTCTTTTGACGGGCCGGCCTGTCTAAAGACGGGCCAGTCCTGCGTCCAAAGATGGGCCGGTGTCCGTAGTTGGGTCAGAACAGTTTTACTTTCTAAACAACACAGTCTTTTTCACTATTTAAAAAAAAAGTTTAATTTTTTCAATTTAATTTTTTTAAAGTTTACAATTTATTATCTCTCGCAAAAAAAGTTTAATTTTTTTAACTTAATTTTTTTAAAGTTTACAATTTAATATCTCTCGCAAAAAAAGTTTAATTTTTTAACTTAATTTTTTTAAAGTTTACAATTTAACATCTCTCGCAAAAAAAGTTTAATTTTTTTAACTTAATTTTTTTAAAGTTTACAATTTAATATCTCTCGCAAAAAAATTAAATGTGTTCACGTGCGTATTACGTTGACTTTAAAAACTGTACTTACGTGAGTACACTCGCGAGTAAAAATATAATTAATCATTGAGAGTATGATTAACAAAAATGCGAGTAATATCATTTTAGTTGTACTCGCGTTGTACTCGGGAGTGAATTACTTGCACTCTCACTGTTTAATTTTTGTACTCCTACTCTCGAAAATGTGTAGCTTTACTCGTGATCAGCACTGTAGACAATAGTTATCTATATTATAATACCCGTATACGTCTGTCCATCTATCTGTCACGCAAAATGGTAGCTTAGCTGCGTATAGCTGCTTCCCTCTAACCACGCCTGAACAATGCTAAAACAATCATAGTATTTGTTTTTTTCGTTACCTTTTCATCGTCCTACCAACCTTTTTATACATCTTTTTAAAGTCACGTCCCCTTTTTACCATGAATTTTGCCACTGCAAAAAGTCAACATTTTCGACCTAGCCACCCCAACCATTCCTCCGGACCATTAATCCGGAGTATTAAGCCTTTTTGCGCCGGACTTTAATTTCATTAACCAATCAGAAACCTTATTCGTTTCACGTGTTTACGCAACCTGACGTTTAATTTTTGGCCGGGGCGTCCATGAGATCACCAGAATATCGCAAACACGAGGCCACGAGGACGGATTGGTTTTACATTGGTTTTACACACTTAATCTTTTCCCCATCTTTTCCCATTTTCTTTAAAGGACTTAGCTACACCTTAACGTTTCACCCCTTTATATTTCTTAAATCCTTGCAAAAGAATGCCAGGGTTAACGCATTCTCATGTAAATATATTATCACGTTCTCTAGCCATGTATAAATCTTAAACAAACCAATTTTAGGATTTTAGCTAGGAACGTAGATTTCGAGGCAGTATTCTGCTGAAGCTACCTAGCTAGATAGCTAGCTGTATTTATTCCCATTCTTTTAAAGTTTTTTTTCAGTTTGGTATATCAATATTTATTGTATGTAGCTAGCTCTTTTGAAAGTGAAAGTAGCCAAATGCAGTTTTTAGCTAGCTACAACAAATTTCTTATTTAATAATTTTTATGATGCTAAATATAGTTAGGTAACTACACATTTTATTACTGTCATGAAAACTTATTCCACAAAGTAATTTTTTTTAGCTGCACAGAGTAACGATGGGCTGTTTCCTGTGTTTTTAATTAAACCGTTGTGATAAAGTTTTTGGAAAAATGGTATTACGCCTATTACTCTTGTGTGACACGGTTTACCTGTAATAAGCATTCAACCTGGTATTAACAACGGGCTGTTTTATGTGTTTTTTATTTAAATTGTAATAAGTTTTTTTGGGAAAAGCATATTACGCCTATACGCATTTGTGACACTGTTTACCTGTGCTAAGTGCTCAGTTCGGTATCATGAATAATTTGTTAACGTTTACTGAAACTTATTCTACAAAATAAAATAATATTGACTATTTTTTTTGCTATGACGGTGTAACAATGGGTTGTAAACTGTGCTAAAAGGGTATTAAGCATAAACGCATGTGCAACACGGTTTACCTGTATTAAGCGCTTACTCCAATGTTAACAACAGGCTGTTTTCTGTGTTTCTGTTTAACCGAAGTTGTGAAAAAGTTTTTTTTGGAAAAAGGTATTGTACCTAATGAATGTGCGACATTGGAGTAACATTCATTTTTGAACTTTCACCACAATCATTTTCCAAAAAATAACAAGCTTGGTCAACCATTTTTGCTATGACGGGGTGACAACGCGTTGTAGACTAACGAAATGTTCAGGAAGTTATTTTTTGAAAAATATATTATACCTGAAACACCATAATGCTCTGTGCGCTTATTAGTTGCTCCACAGGGTTTTCAACGCTGGGTAACACTTTTACTTGTGGCTTATCCCGGCGTGCGATGTCGGGTCCCCCGGCTAGTAAAAATAAATTTGTTAAGCACCACATATTTTTGATGTATGCCTTATATCATAGTTATGGTTGTTATGAAAACGACTCATTTTATGACGTACAAGTATGGTTTTTACTTGTTTCTATTTTAATATTAAATTTCTAAAAGATAACAAAACAAAAATTTATTCTCGTTCCATCCAGATTTCTTTAGCAGTCCTGGTGAAACCTCCCCCTCCCCCGATCCTGTTTTACGGTAAAAAGCTGGTAAGGGGATAACATAAATGTCTAATCTTTTTATGACAGGAGAAATTTCGTCAGTACTTATTAAAAGATTTGCTGTGCTCTACCTGATAATGTTCATGTAATGTAATGTTTCAAATATTGCTGGAAAATTAAAATGTATTATAAACTTTGTTTACATATCGCTTCCAAACCTCGTAATTTAAAGCAGCTATATTTACTTAAATAGTCCCCAAAAAAGCATGCATCCTTTTTAAAAATTAAAAAAAATAGTTGTATGACTGGATAAATATAACTATATATATGGAAACATTTTAAATTATATGGCAAAAACACATAATTTATGTTAATACAATTACGTCATATTACAGGGGTTTAGGGTGATACAAAACTCTGAACATGTTGCCAGTCTTGTCATTTTAGCATGTGCAATCACACTGACACACCTATTTTTCCATGATTTGTAACCAAATTAAACTGCTAAATTATATCATCATCATCATCATTCTCGGCTTAACATCCGTTTTCCATGCTAGCATGGGTTGGACGGGGTATATTAATGACCCTCTTCCAATCTGATCTAGACTGTGTTAGATCTAAACTCAACTTCCTCTGTATCAAGTCTGTCCTTATAACCTCCTGCCAAGTCTTTCTCGGTCTGCCTCTGGGCTTTGCCCCAGGAACTATCAAGTCTCTACACTTTCTTACCCAATTATCCTCCTCCATTCTTTCCAAGTGCCCCATCCAATTCAATCTTCTTATCTGGATAACATCTTTAATTCTACGGATACTTAGCCTGCTTCTTAGCTCATCTGAACTCTTTCTGTCTCTCAGACTGGCGTTACACATCCACCTAACCATTCTCATATCATTCCTTTCTAAACGGTCAAGATCTTCCTGCTTCACTGCCCATGTCTCACTACCGTACAACAT
>JASGCC010004276.1:0-20511 GCA_030067915.1 Hydractinia echinata | reverse complement strand
ACAGCAGTGTACACCGTCAGAACAGCAAGTAGCATGAGGCAAAGGACAACATCCATATCCCAGTAGATAATTTACAACAAGTGTTGTTTGATGGACATTCTGTGCCGTCCGGACATACTACCAAGGCTTTCTTTATAGAGCTGGTATGTTTAGACGCTTCAATTTGTTCCTTTCCTTTCACACAGGAACCTAACATAAAACACAAACCCTAAAGTGCTATTCTAAATTCGAAATGTAAAAGGACAAGATTACATACGATAACCTACTGGAAAACGTCTTAACAGATAATGTACAAAGGGACAGGAGGAAACAAGAATTCGACTAAGTTGCCATTACGAGTGGACCACACTGTTTCCTAGGAACACAGAAGACTCACAAAAGACCGCAAGTCTTTTCCATGCTCCTTTTACCAGCCATGCAATACAAAAGAAATATTAAGAGGCGTAACATTCTCATAAAACGTACCTGCTGAACAAGAATAACCATTTGGGCAGCAGTGAACACCATCAGAACAACAGGTAGCCTTGGGCAAGGGACAACATCCATAGCCTCCTGTAGACAGTTTACAGCACGTGCTTCCTGAAGGGCATGTGACACTCCGTCTGGACATACTACCAAGGCTTTCTTTATGCCACTGGTATGTTTTGATGCTTCGATTCTTTCGTCTCCTTTCACACAATAACCTAACATGGAACACGTAGACTTTAACCAGCCATTTCACATGTGAACAAAGATAGCAGGGATATTTACCACTTAAGACATGCCGGAGTGATGAATGTAGAAAACAATATAAAGGGCCAAACGAAAGGAATATTATAAGAAAGCTCAAAACCCTTTATAAGTCTCTTTTCGAATTAAGAATGACGGAGAAAGAATTTGCCATAGAACAGAGGTTTCCACAATGCATCAATCGTTTCCGGCTGATTCCTTTACCAATGTAATTATGCAATGAAGACGCTAAAGCACAGAAAATTAAAATGAAAAGTACCTGCCGAACAGGAATAACCATTCGGACAGCAGTGTACACCGTCAGAACAGCAAGTAGCATGAGGCAAAGGACAACATCCATATCCCAGTAGATAATTTACAACAAGTGTTGTTTGATGGACATTCTGTGCCGTCCGGACATACTACCAAGGCTTTCTTTATAGAGCTGGTATGTTTAGACGCTTCAATTTGTTCCTTTCCTTTCACACAGGAACCTAACATAAAACACAAACCCTAAAGTGCTATTCTAAATTCGAAATGTAAAAGGACAAGATTACATACGATAACCTACTGGAAAACGTCTTAACAGATGAATGTACAAAGGGACAGGAGGAAACAAGAATTCGACTAAGTTGCCATTACGAGTGGACCACACTGTTTCCTAGGAACACAGAAGACTCACAAAAGACCGCAAGTCTTTTCCATGCTCCTTTTACCAGCCATGCAATACAAAAGAAATATTAAGAGGCGTAACATTCTCATAAAACGTACCTGCTGAACAAGAATAACCATTTGGGCAGCAGTGAACACCATCAGAACAACAGGTAGCCTTGGGCAAGGGACAACATCCATAGCCTCCTGTAGACAGTTTACAGCACGTGCTTCCTGAAGGGCAATGTGACACTCCGTCTGGACATACTACCAAGGCTTTCTTTATGCCACTGGTATGTTTTGATGCTTCGATTCTTTCGTCTCCTTTCACACAATAACCTAACATGGAACACGTAGACTTTAACCAGCCATTTCACATGTGAACAAAGATAGCAGGGATATTTACTACTTAAGACATGCCGGAGTGATGAATGTAGAAAACAATATAAAGGGCCAAACGAAAGGAATATTATAAGAAAGCTCAAAACCCTTTATAAGTCTCTTTTCGAATTAAGAATGACGGAGAAAGAATTTGCCATAGAACAGAGGTTTCCACAATGCATCAATCGTTTCCGGCTGATTCCTTTACCAATGTAATTATGCAATGAAGACGCTAAAGCACAGAAAATTAAAATGAAAAGTACCTGCCGAACAGGAATAACCATTCGGACAGCAGTGTACACCGTCAGAACAGCAAGTAGCATGAGGCAAAGGACAACATCCATATCCCACAGTAGATAATTTACAACAAGTGTTGTTTGATGGACATTCTGTGCCGTCCGGACATACTACCAAGGCTTTCTTTATAGAGCTGGTATGTTTAGACGCTTCAATTTGTTCCTTTCCTTTCACACAGGAACCTAACATAAAACACAAACCCTAAAGTGCTATTCTAAATTCGAAATGTAAAAGGACAAGATTACATACGATAACCTACTGGAAAACGTCTTAACAGATGAATGTACAAAGGGACAGGAGGAAACAAGAATTCGACTAAGTTGCCATTACGAGTGGACCACACTGTTTCCTAGGAACACAGAAGACTCACAAAAGACCGCAAGTCTTTTCCATGCTCCTTTTACCAGCCATGCAATACAAAAGAAATATTAAGAGGCGTAACATTCTCATAAAACGTACCTGCTGAACAAGAATAACCATTTGGGCAGCAGTGAACACCATCAGAACAACAGGTAGCCTTGGGCAAGGGACAACATCCATAGCCTCCTGTAGACAGTTTACAGCACGTGCTTCCTGAAGGGCAATGTGACACTCCGTCTGGACATACTACCAAGGCTTTCTTTATGCCACTGGTATGTTTTGATGCTTCGATTCTTTCGTCTCCTTTCACACAATAACCTAACATGGAACACGTAGACTTTAACCAGCCATTTCACATGTGAACAAAGATAGCAGGGATATTTACTACTTAAGACATGCCGGAGTGATGAATGTAGAAAACAATATAAAGGGCCAAACGAAAGGAATATTATAAGAAAGCTCAAAACCCTTTATAAGTCTCTTTTCGAATTAAGAATGACGGAGAAAGAATTTGCCATAGAACAGAGGTTTCCACAATGCATCAATCGTTTCCGGCTGATTCCTTTACCAATGTAATTATGCAATGAAGACGCTAAAGCACAGAAAATTAAAATGAAAAGTACCTGCCGAACAGGAATAACCATTCGGACAGCAGTGTACACCGTCAGAACAGCAAGTAGCATGAGGCAAAGGACAACATCCATATCCCACAGTAGATAATTTACAACAAGTGTTGTTTGATGGACATTCTGTGCCGTCCGGACATACTACCAAGGCTTTCTTTATAGAGCTGGTATGTTTAGACGCTTCAATTTGTTCCTTTCCTTTCACACAGGAACCTAACATAAAACACAAACCCTAAAGTGCTATTCTAAATTCGAAATGTAAAAGGACAAGATTACATACGATAACCTACTGGAAAACGTCTTAACAGATGAATGTACAAAGGGACAGGAGGAAACAAGAATTCGACTAAGTTGCCATTACGAGTGGACCACACTGTTTCCTAGGAACACAGAAGACTCACAAAAGACCGCAAGTCTTTTCCATGCTCCTTTTACCAGCCATGCAATACAAAAGAAATATTAAGAGGCGTAACATTCTCATAAAACGTACCTGCTGAACAAGAATAACCATTTGGGCAGCAGTGAACACCATCAGAACAACAGGTAGCCTTGGGCAAGGGACAACATCCATAGCCTCCTGTAGACAGTTTACAGCACGTGCTTCCTGAAGGGCAATGTGACACTCCGTCTGGACATACTACCAAGGCTTTCTTTATGCCACTGGTATGTTTTGATGCTTCGATTCTTTCGTCTCCTTTCACACAATAACCTAACATGGAACACGTAGACTTTAACCAGCCATTTCACATGTGAACAAAGATAGCAGGGATATTTACTACTTAAGACATGCCGGAGTGATGAATGTAGAAAACAATATAAAGGGCCAAACGAAAGGAATATTATAAGAAAGCTCAAAACCCTTTATAAGTCTCTTTTCGAATTAAGAATGACGGAGAAAGAATTTGCCATAGAACAGAGGTTTCCACAATGCATCAATCGTTTCCGGCTGATTCCTTTACCAATGTAATTATGCAATGAAGACGCTAAAGCACAGAAAATTAAAATGAAAAGTACCTGCCGAACAGGAATAACCATTCGGACAGCAGTGTACACCGTCAGAACAGCAAGTAGCATGAGGCAAAGGACAACATCCATATCCCACAGTAGATAATTTACAACAAGTGTTGTTTGATGGACATTCTGTGCCGTCCGGACATACTACCAAGGCTTTCTTTATAGAGCTGGTATGTTTAGACGCTTCAATTTGTTCCTTTCCTTTCACACAGGAACCTAACATAAAACACAAACCCTAAAGTGCTATTCTAAATTCGAAATGTAAAAGGACAAGATTACATACGATAACCTACTGGAAAACGTCTTAACAGATGAATGTACAAAGGGACAGGAGGAAACAAGAATTCGACTAAGTTGCCATTACGAGTGGACCACACTGTTTCCTAGGAACACAGAAGACTCACAAAAGACCGCAAGTCTTTTCCATGCTCCTTTTACCAGCCATGCAATACAAAAGAAATATTAAGAGGCGTAACATTCTCATAAAACGTACCTGCTGAACAAGAATAACCATTTGGGCAGCAGTGAACACCATCAGAACAACAGGTAGCCTTGGGCAAGGGACAACATCCATAGCCTCCTGTAGACAGTTTACAGCACGTGCTTCCTGAAGGGCAATGTGACACTCCGTCTGGACATACTACCAAGGCTTTCTTTATGCCACTGGTATGTTTTGATGCTTCGATTCTTTCGTCTCCTTTCACACAATAACCTAACATGGAACACGTAGACTTTAACCAGCCATTTCACATGTGAACAAAGATAGCAGGGATATTTACTACTTAAGACATGCCGGAGTGATGAATGTAGAAAACAATATAAAGGGCCAAACGAAAGGAATATTATAAGAAAGCTCAAAACCCTTTATAAGTCTCTTTTCGAATTAAGAATGACGGAGAAAGAATTTGCCATAGAACAGAGGTTTCCACAATGCATCAATCGTTTCCGGCTGATTCCTTTACCAATGTAATTATGCAATGAAGACGCTAAAGCACAGAAAATTAAAATGAAAAGTACCTGCCGAACAGGAATAACCATTCGGACAGCAGTGTACACCGTCAGAACAGCAAGTAGCATGAGGCAAAGGACAACATCCATATCCCACAGTAGATAATTTACAACAAGTGTTGTTTGATGGACATTCTGTGCCGTCCGGACATACTACCAAGGCTTTCTTTATAGAGCTGGTATGTTTAGACGCTTCAATTTGTTCCTTTCCTTTCACACAGGAACCTAACATAAAACACAAACCCTAAAGTGCTATTCTAAATTCGAAATGTAAAAGGACAAGATTACATACGATAACCTACTGGAAAACGTCTTAACAGATGAATGTACAAAGGGACAGGAGGAAACAAGAATTCGACTAAGTTGCCATTACGAGTGGACCACACTGTTTCCTAGGAACACAGAAGACTCACAAAAGACCGCAAGTCTTTTCCATGCTCCTTTTACCAGCCATGCAATACAAAAGAAATATTAAGAGGCGTAACATTCTCATAAAACGTACCTGCTGAACAAGAATAACCATTTGGGCAGCAGTGAACACCATCAGAACAACAGGTAGCCTTGGGCAAGGGACAACATCCATAGCCTCCTGTAGACAGTTTACAGCACGTGCTTCCTGAAGGGCAATGTGACACTCCGTCTGGACATACTACCAAGGCTTTCTTTATGCCACTGGTATGTTTTGATGCTTCGATTCTTTCGTCTCCTTTCACACAATAACCTAACATGGAACACGTAGACTTTAACCAGCCATTTCACATGTGAACAAAGATAGCAGGGATATTTACTACTTAAGACATGCCGGAGTGATGAATGTAGAAAACAATATAAAGGGCCAAACGAAAGGAATATTATAAGAAAGCTCAAAACCCTTTATAAGTCTCTTTTCGAATTAAGAATGACGGAGAAAGAATTTGCCATAGAACAGAGGTTTCCACAATGCATCAATCGTTTCCGGCTGATTCCTTTACCAATGTAATTATGCAATGAAGACGCTAAAGCACAGAAAATTAAAATGAAAAGTACCTGCCGAACAGGAATAACCATTCGGACAGCAGTGTACACCGTCAGAACAGCAAGTAGCATGAGGCAAAGGACAACATCCATATCCCACAGTAGATAATTTACAACAAGTGTTGTTTGATGGACATTCTGTGCCGTCCGGACATACTACCAAGGCTTTCTTTATAGAGCTGGTATGTTTAGACGCTTCAATTTGTTCCTTTCCTTTCACACAGGAACCTAACATAAAACACAAACCCTAAAGTGCTATTCTAAATTCGAAATGTAAAAGGACAAGATTACATACGATAACCTACTGGAAAACGTCTTAACAGATGAATGTACAAAGGGACAGGAGGAAACAAGAATTCGACTAAGTTGCCATTACGAGTGGACCACACTGTTTCCTAGGAACACAGAAGACTCACAAAAGACCGCAAGTCTTTTCCATGCTCCTTTTACCAGCCATGCAATACAAAAGAAATATTAAGAGGCGTAACATTCTCATAAAACGTACCTGCTGAACAAGAATAACCATTTGGGCAGCAGTGAACACCATCAGAACAACAGGTAGCCTTGGGCAAGGGACAACATCCATAGCCTCCTGTAGACAGTTTACAGCACGTGCTTCCTGAAGGGCAATGTGACACTCCGTCTGGACATACTACCAAGGCTTTCTTTATGCCACTGGTATGTTTTGATGCTTCGATTCTTTCGTCTCCTTTCACACAATAACCTAACATGGAACACGTAGACTTTAACCAGCCATTTCACATGTGAACAAAGATAGCAGGGATATTTACTACTTAAGACATGCCGGAGTGATGAATGTAGAAAACAATATAAAGGGCCAAACGAAAGGAATATTATAAGAAAGCTCAAAACCCTTTATAAGTCTCTTTTCGAATTAAGAATGACGGAGAAAGAATTTGCCATAGAACAGAGGTTTCCACAATGCATCAATCGTTTCCGGCTGATTCCTTTACCAATGTAATTATGCAATGAAGACGCTAAAGCACAGAAAATTAAAATGAAAAGTACCTGCCGAACAGGAATAACCATTCGGACAGCAGTGTACACCGTCAGAACAGCAAGTAGCATGAGGCAAAGGACAACATCCATATCCCACAGTAGATAATTTACAACAAGTGTTGTTTGATGGACATTCTGTGCCGTCCGGACATACTACCAAGGCTTTCTTTATAGAGCTGGTATGTTTAGACGCTTCAATTTGTTCCTTTCCTTTCACACAGGAACCTAACATAAAACACAAACCCTAAAGTGCTATTCTAAATTCGAAATGTAAAAGGACAAGATTACATACGATAACCTACTGGAAAACGTCTTAACAGATGAATGTACAAAGGGACAGGAGGAAACAAGAATTCGACTAAGTTGCCATTACGAGTGGACCACACTGTTTCCTAGGAACACAGAAGACTCACAAAAGACCGCAAGTCTTTTCCATGCTCCTTTTACCAGCCATGCAATACAAAAGAAATATTAAGAGGCGTAACATTCTCATAAAACGTACCTGCTGAACAAGAATAACCATTTGGGCAGCAGTGAACACCATCAGAACAACAGGTAGCCTTGGGCAAGGGACAACATCCATAGCCTCCTGTAGACAGTTTACAGCACGTGCTTCCTGAAGGGCAATGTGACACTCCGTCTGGACATACTACCAAGGCTTTCTTTATGCCACTGGTATGTTTTGATGCTTCGATTCTTTCGTCTCCTTTCACACAATAACCTAACATGGAACACGTAGACTTTAACCAGCCATTTCACATGTGAACAAAGATAGCAGGGATATTTACTACTTAAGACATGCCGGAGTGATGAATGTAGAAAACAATATAAAGGGCCAAACGAAAGGAATATTATAAGAAAGCTCAAAACCCTTTATAAGTCTCTTTTCGAATTAAGAATGACGGAGAAAGAATTTGCCATAGAACAGAGGTTTCCACAATGCATCAATCGTTTCCGGCTGATTCCTTTACCAATGTAATTATGCAATGAAGACGCTAAAGCACAGAAAATTAAAATGAAAAGTACCTGCCGAACAGGAATAACCATTCGGACAGCAGTGTACACCGTCAGAACAGCAAGTAGCATGAGGCAAAGGACAACATCCATATCCCACAGTAGATAATTTACAACAAGTGTTGTTTGATGGACATTCTGTGCCGTCCGGACATACTACCAAGGCTTTCTTTATAGAGCTGGTATGTTTAGACGCTTCAATTTGTTCCTTTCCTTTCACACAGGAACCTAACATAAAACACAAACCCTAAAGTGCTATTCTAAATTCGAAATGTAAAAGGACAAGATTACATACGATAACCTACTGGAAAACGTCTTAACAGATGAATGTACAAAGGGACAGGAGGAAACAAGAATTCGACTAAGTTGCCATTACGAGTGGACCACACTGTTTCCTAGGAACACAGAAGACTCACAAAAGACCGCAAGTCTTTTCCATGCTCCTTTTACCAGCCATGCAATACAAAAGAAATATTAAGAGGCGTAACATTCTCATAAAACGTACCTGCTGAACAAGAATAACCATTTGGGCAGCAGTGAACACCATCAGAACAACAGGTAGCCTTGGGCAAGGGACAACATCCATAGCCTCCTGTAGACAGTTTACAGCACGTGCTTCCTGAAGGGCAATGTGACACTCCGTCTGGACATACTACCAAGGCTTTCTTTATGCCACTGGTATGTTTTGATGCTTCGATTCTTTCGTCTCCTTTCACACAATAACCTAACATGGAACACGTAGACTTTAACCAGCCATTTCACATGTGAACAAAGATAGCAGGGATATTTACTACTTAAGACATGCCGGAGTGATGAATGTAGAAAACAATATAAAGGGCCAAACGAAAGGAATATTATAAGAAAGCTCAAAACCCTTTATAAGTCTCTTTTCGAATTAAGAATGACGGAGAAAGAATTTGCCATAGAACAGAGGTTTCCACAATGCATCAATCGTTTCCGGCTGATTCCTTTACCAATGTAATTATGCAATGAAGACGCTAAAGCACAGAAAATTAAAATGAAAAGTACCTGCCGAACAGGAATAACCATTCGGACAGCAGTGTACACCGTCAGAACAGCAAGTAGCATGAGGCAAAGGACAACATCCATATCCCCAGTAGATAATTTACAACAAGTGTTGTTTGATGGACATTCTGTTACACCGTCAGGACAAATTTGTGAGAAAATGTTTCTAAATGGTGATTTTGACACACTGTTTTTGTTGCAAATTCCTGCAAAAGGAAAGGACATAGTATTACTTTTTGTTCATTTTCTAATATTTGGTAATGGTTATACATATGAAAAATACATTGAGAAATTACTGGCAAAGGCTTCAGGCTGTAATGGAAATATTTTATTACAGAGATGTATTAGTTATGGTCAACTTTTCAGAACATTAGCATTTTGCACGTGCTATTAATAGGATGCCTAGATCATTTTGTACGTGGGTGTTGTATGTGCATGCTTTTTTTTGGAAAAAGTTTGTATTAGGACAATAATTGATGTGGTGTGCTTGCAACACTACAAACAAAAAATATCATGTCAATCTTCAATTCCTGATATTTTAGGCTGACTGTCAAATCAGTAATAATAAAAGGGTAAAAGATAAGCTTCAGGAGGGAAACGAAAGGGTTTGAATTAGCAGGTGACAAATCGGAATTTGCAAAATGAAATGCTGTCATTGTGAATTATTCTACAATAAAATTTGTATCACCTGCTTCTATAATGGTTGTCGCAACAAAAAACTATTAACAAGGGATTAATGGCAAGTGGCCTATGCTTCCAAACCAGAGCTGCAAAGAGGTTTTTGTTCTCCACATTAGTCAATGTTTGCAAAATGACTAATTCCAGCCCTGCAACATTGGATTTGAAGAGAATCTTTTCTTGTTATTTAATGAATCAAAAGGCTGTAAATTGTACTTTATCTGCCTTTCCAGTTCTGAAAACTTACAAATTAGGGTTTGGATATGTTAGAGTTGTCATCACCTTACACATAGAGCAACATGCAAAATGAAATTTAGCCCATTTAGAAAGTGATAGTTTGGTTAAAACAGGTGATGTCAAACACATGACAAAGTCTGTAACAACCAAAGTAGACAACTTCATTCTCCATCAATTTAGCGAAATTAGTAACGTCTTATTTGCTAACTTTTCTGATGTTAAGGTATGACTTAACACATTAGAATGGTGTCAATGCTTTTAATAAGATTAGTGAAGCCATTGCATAGTGCTTAAAACTTTGAGGCCAAACAACTTGGAAACAGGGTGGTGACGTCAGTTAACTTTCATTGCATGGGTTACCAGGCATCACCTGGGACCAATTTACTAAGCCTGGATCAACCCACCTGTTTCCAAACAGGCAAGTCGATGATGTCATCAAAAAACTTTTAAACTCAATTGTTTATTGACGGGTCATTGGTAACATCATCTTATCGACTAGTATAAAATAATCTCCTACCATGTTGAGAGCAAGTGAAGCCTTGTGGGCAACAATGACTGTTATTAAGACAGCATACTGCATTAGGGAAGGGGCAACAGTAGCTTTCATTCAATTTTTTATCACAGCATGTTTTGGATTCATCACATTTCGTTTTCCCATCAGAGCAGAGTTTAATTTGATCAGTATCTGTGCTTCTGGTAACATATCCTGGAACATGCTTTACCATAGACTTCTGTGTCGTGCCAAGGTGACATACCCCTAAGAAAACCGATTAGAAAATAATTATAATATAGATCTGGTTTACTGAATTATGATTATTCCATTTAGATTAAACAACCTTCTCACAGAGAAGTAGACACCTACCACATTATTCGTTAAGGCCAGGATACACTTGTATAATATCATTAAATATATTCTATAATACATTTATAATTTTTCTACAATATACTGGATGTGTAACGCCAGTCTGAGAGACAGAAAGAGTTCAGATGAGCTAAGAAGCAGGCTAAGTCTCCGTAGAATTAAAGATGTTATCCAGATAAGAAGATTGAATTGGCTGGGGCACTTGGAAAGAATGGAGGAGGATAATTGGGTAAGAAAGTGTAGAGACTTGATAGTTCCTGGGGAAAAGCCCAGAGGCAGACCGAGAAAGACTTGGCAGGAGGTTATAAGGACAGACTTGATACAGAGGAAGTTGAGTTTAGATCTAACACAGTCTAGATCAGATTGGAAGAGGGTCATTAATATACCCCGTCCAACCCATGCTAGCATGGAAAACGGACGTTAAGCCGAGAATGATGAATGATGATGATACTTATAATTTGTTATAATATCGTTATAATTTCATTTAATTTCATAACATCGTTGCCACAACAACGCTAGCAGATAATAGATCTATTGTCACACAAACAAAAGGCATTCGAAACCAGATTACCAACAATATTAATAAAATCAAACTCGTTTGATTTTATTCAAATATTATAGCCATGCAGCAAATTATGAGGTTATGACGCACATGCCAGGTGTTGAAATTATACATATTATAGCTTATATTATAAGAAATTATAACCATATTTTAAACATATTTTAAGAAATTATATTGATATTATAAGGTATATTTCAGTGATATTATACAAGTGTATCAGGTCCTTTAAAATCATGGTTATCCATAATTTTGCTGAATAATGTGGTTGGTTTGCATTTGAAAAATTTGTTTCAGTATATTTTTTTTGAATTAAAAAAACAACAACCAGAACAAGTTTAGTGTAATACACAAAAGCATAAGATAAACAGAGGTTTGCAGAATTTTTATTCACTGATAATGCCAAGTAAATTGATTTGAAGCATGCATAGACAAGATTTTTATCAAAAAAGAAATCAAAAACTCTACCTGCTGTACATTCATAACCATTCTCACAACAATGCTTAAGATCATCACAGCAAACAGCATCTGGAAGAGGGCAACACCCATACCCTTGTTCAGATTTACAACAAGTCCAACTGTCAGGACATGAAGTGTGTCCATCAGGGCATATGGTCATTGGTTTTGCTGGCATTTTTGCAAGAGCAGTAACAACATCGCCATTAGAAAATGCACATTTTCCAGAAAAGCACTTTGAATTTTCTGGACAACAATGTTTTTTATCTTCACAACAAACAGCTTTTGGAACTGGACAACAACCATAACTAGCAGCAGAGGTCAAACAACATGTTGATCCAGCTGGGCAATAATGAGTGTGATCAGGACATTGAACAGGAAATTTAGAGCTAATATGCTTATGCATTTGTGCAGGATGTTTTTTAACATTTCTTGATCTAGTCCTCCATTTTTTGGCACGCATTTCAATTGTTTTACATCACATTTAGTTCCATGTGGGCAGCAATGTTGATAATCTGAGCAGCAAACAGCATTGGGCAATGGACAGCAAGCATACACGCCTTTTGATGTTAAACAACATGTCTCTCCAGTCTTACAATAATATATGCCACCAGAGCAATTTACAGTGTTTGGTTTGCTGATTTCTTTCTTTTTTAACCCTAAAAATGCTTGCAGCAACTTGGGAATAGGCTTAGCCCTTGTTTTAATACCCAGAGGCATGCGTACTAATTCTTTATTGCACTTTCTTTCTTTGTAGTCACAATAAAATCCCTTCGGACAGCAATGAATACCATCACTGCAGCAACCAGCATTTACAAAGGGACAGCAGGCATATTCCCCATTTTCCTTTTTGCAACATGTATGGCCTCCAGGACATGTGTAGCTTTTATCAGGGCATATCACTGCATTATAAGCACCATACAGGTAAAGTAAATAGTTACTAGGTTTTTTAGAAACTTTTTTAGTAAGTGTCATTGTCTTTTTCTCAAACTTCTGCTTTGGGTTGCAGTATGGAACTTGACAATAATAATTATATGGACAACAATGTATGTGATCATTGCAGCAGTTTGCATTTGGGTAAGGACAACAACCATATCTGCCATCAGAAAGCAAACAACAAGTATATCCAACATTACAAGAAGTTACTCCGTCAGGACATATAACATTGCCCAAACCACTGAGATGGAGTGATTTTAATTTTGATAAGAATGAGAATCTTCCATTTTGACTCTGGGATTTCTGCTCCTAAAATGCAATTAGTGTTTGTTAAATTTACAAAACATTTTACCTTTGAAGACAACCTAAAATATCAGCAATTTCAATGGCTAACAAAACAACTGATTTATGCAGTCAAAATGTGACCACCTACTTCACTAACTTGAGGATTGAATGATGAGATGATGTGAAATGAGATGTAAATTTAAAAAAAAAAAAGCCTGGCCATGACGAAAAGTAGTGATGTAGTGACCATTTTACTTATACACTTACACAGGGTACCCAAGTTCGCAACAAAACAAACTACTTCAACAAAAGCCCATAGCTGCTTTGCTATACTCCTGAGCAATAACAGAAGTTGACATTAATTGTATTTGTTATACAAGCTTTTTCTATATTTTTCTGTTTTTAAAATTTCAACCACTTTAATTTTTTAAAAGCAATCTGAGTACTAAAACTGCCATTGTGTATTATTAGTAAGTTTGTATATGCCATGTCCGTATGCACTATGTATAAGTATTTATTTCTTAAGTATGTAGTAGGTCATTATTTATTCAAAAAAATTTGTAATTAATATCTTTTAGAAAATTTTTACTGTAATGAGATCTATTACCATAGTTCTCCTATACAATGGTAATGGGCTACAGCATGCAGGACCTGCATATAAATCAGGTTTTTATATAGTAAAATGTGTTTGTTACTTTTGCAGAAACAAAAGTGATAAAGATTCGTTGATCCATTAAAGTAGGTTTGTGAATTTGTTAAAATTCTTGATGTGTAGAAGTGGAGAAACTTGCTGGACAAAACACCCAAAGTGATGCAAATATAGCTGAGAATATTTTCAGATCTGTTGTGCTTGTTGAAGTACAAGTTAATGTTGTTAGAGTTACACAGGACTGTAGTGACCATATAGTAGATTTAACAGATATTTAGTGTTGTATTTGAGTTTAGAGTTAAATGTTTAACCACGTCCAGAACGTAGCTTGGTTGAAGGTTTAGGGCTTTGAGAACTTTAAATGTTTCACAATAAAAAAAAAAGTTGACTAACTAAATTAATGCTAACAGAGCAGTGGAATAAGACACAGAAATTGTTTCAGCTACCCATAAGTCATACAGTGATTTCAGTCGGAAAGTACATCCATGCAATACCATAGATGAAAACAATTTTTTTGTAAATATGATGAACAGGTGTTTGAATTCAAACACAGGACAAAGAATTGAATTTGAAAATTGTCTGCAAAAAGGTTAGCTGAGCTTATGGCTCAAGTTTCAATATCAAATCCTAAGCTAGAAACATGGTCTATTAAGGTTTGGATCATTAATCTCAAGCATCAGGTTCATCTTTTCTTTAGAAATTCTAAAAGAGATGTTAAAACATTAAAAAACATGCCCCTCCAGTCACCACTGTTTGAAAAAAAGCAGGCAGATACATCACAAGACAATTTTTTTTTCTCAACTACTTTATTTCTATTTTTAAAAAAGTAGTTGAGAAAAACATTTTAGACAGATGATGCCATCTGAAAAAATTATAAGTTCACAAGTGGAGATGCCAAAGATTTGATTCAACACTGTATCCATATTTTATTAGGCAATATGATATGATTTGATAAGGTACATCTAGTACAGTATATACACAAAAATAAGGACCTGGCCATCCATTAGATAGCAAGACATTCAGCCTTTAGGAATTTTCACAATTTTTTTTTAAATTGTCAAAGTTTTTCTTCTATTTTGTCATGAATGCATTGGAAAATTTAGATATACCATCTGTCAACTTTTTAAAAAGGTACCTATTTACTTAAAACAAATTGACCAGAAGAGTTTTTGCCCTGAAAAAATGTGGAAAAGAGCCAATACTAATTTTCATGGATGATAAAACTACTCTTGTCTGCAACCTCATGTTTTACATGATTCAATTGATAGATATAGCATACCATTTTAAAGAGTATAAAAACAATTCAAATTTTGTAACAAGAACTGAGACAACACTAGGGAAACATTTTTTCAAAAACATTTGTAGATGATAAAGTGCCCACAGTCACTTTCACTTGCATAAATTTTGCTCGGAAAGACTTTCCTCATATGAGTGACCAAGCAATACCTGTTGACATTAGACAAACCTGAAATTTGAGGGGACGTGCTACTCCGTTTATTAAATTACTAATCTTACAGAAGTGATAGTGTGAACATGGTAAGTTTGACTTCATTTATTACTTACAAGTTTAAGCACTTTGTTTCCCTGTGACTTTTTTTATATGTTATTTTACGTTATATGCTATATGTTATATATATTTATATTATATGTTATTTTATATGTTAAAGTAAGTATATAGAGGGTTTGAATTAGCGCCTAGCACTTCGCAAAATGCAAAGTGATTTTGAAAAGTGGGGCAAAAATGCGATGCAATTTCTAGCATTTTCTTACATTTATGTGTAGCTACATCAAGCCATGAATTAGTATCGAAAACTTTTAGGTCGGCGTAAGAAACAACCTTGATTTATAGCCATATTATTTGTGGAATAACATCTTGTTGAACGCTCGTCGATTATCTTTCAGTGATAATATAACCACTAATCTACGGTGGCACCGTAGATTAGTGGTTATTGTGGCGCCGTAGATTAGTGGTTATAGCTCTCCTACTCTGTGCGGGAGACCAGGTTCGATTCCTCTTGACGGCGATTCAACATGGGCGAGTGAATGTTACCATAGCCCCGGTTTAATGCAAACCATGTGAGGGAAATTGGGAAGATGGCACACTGTGTGGGCCGTTGGATGTTGCGAAGAGTTGTCTAGTAGAGTGCAGGCCCTAATTGGGTCTGCGCAGCTCAAAATGAGCATTAAATACTCTAGGACTCTCCATCTAAGCCATGGCCCCTCCTGTAAATAATAGACAGGGTATATTCCTCGATATTTCTGAGGCTAGCCATGTAAAATATGCACATCTATCTATAATGCAAAGTGATTTTGAAAAGTGGACAAAAATGCGATGCAATTTCTAGCATTTTCTTACATTTATGTTAAGCTACATCAAGCCATGAATTAGTATCGAAAACTTTTAGGTGGGCGTAAAAAACAACCTTGATTTATAGCCGTATTATTTGTGGAATAACATCTTGTTGAACGCTCGTCGATTATTTTTCAGTGAGGTTACCATTTTTAAATGCACTCCTTGCGCCTCCTTTCCCCTTACTCTAAGTCTATGCATGAGAATGGTGCATTAAGTTTGTAACAACCTAAAGTTGTTTTTCGTTAAAGATTTCTATAATAAAAAGGAAATTATTCGATGACTTTTGGTTCACTTTCCCTGACATTTAGTACCTCACAACTTATTGCCACTTCTCTTATTATTATCTTTTTCATTGAAACAGAGGAGCTGGGAAAGAAGTTATTTGTAACTCGTCCACCGTAAAAAAGTGAGCATGCACGATGAGAACAAAAAAAAATTAAAAAAATATCCAGACATTATGATCGCTGAGAAATTAGTGCGTGTTTATTGCTTTTACAAGAACTTTGTTCTTTAAATCCATCGCTGGTGAGAAGAAAAATGAAAAATAAACTATAAAATCATACAAATATGTTATACCATTACAGTGTTTAAATATGCTGGAAATGAATTTTCTGACAATCTAAACTCCTGAAATTGCAAATTTTACTTTGTTTTACTTTGCGCTCGGGAGACACTGAACTAGTAAAAATAAAACATGTGCGAAGCATTTTTATATATATGATAATTCGAACCCTGATATATGTTGCACATATATACTTATTTTAGAAATGTATAAATTACTAAATAGATACAAGGGCTGAACAAAATTTTTATTGGTATATAATTAATACCTTTTTTGCAGTTTGATGCTTTGATGCTTTAACACAAATCACAAGGAAAACAAACAACAACATGGATTTCCACCATTTCGCCATTTTTCATTTCTTTAGTATATAATATGCTACAGTAGTTTATAAAACAGATCTAAAAATAAAAAAAAATAAAAACACATTTTATAACAAAGTTAGCTAGCATTACCATTAGTTTCACGCAAGGCACAATTCCTGCTGCCTGTGTAGTTAACATGTTGGTATACGTATTAGAGTATGTTCAATTAAATTGGAAATGCTGACAGGAAAATGTAAACTATTTAGTCATCTTTCACAGAACATAACAAAATAACCACTAAAAGCAGCAGGTGTATAAGTGTTTGACCATGAAATATATTTTTGCAATAGCTACTACAACTTGACAATAAAATCAACTTATTTTGTCCAAACTAATCTGAATCAAACTAAACATATTACCACAGATAATGTAGCTAGGTAGGAAGCTCTGTAGCTTGCAATAGTTACCTAGTGTTAGCGAAAAGTAACTGAGCTAGTTTGCTATGATATAGCTTAATAAGGGATTTAGTAAGCCAAACAGCAGAGTAAATAAATAGACTCGTAAATACCAAAGTAGCTGCAAATGAGAAGCACAAACCAAAGTAGCCGCAGACAGAAGCACATACAGTTGAAAGATGAAAAAAATTGTAGGAAGCACAAACCAAAGTAGCCGCAGACAGAAGCACATACAGTTGGAAAATAAAAAAAATTTGTAGCTGTCATAACACAAATGCAAATCACAATTTATATCATGATCGATGCCAGCTAACTAATCTTTTATAGTCACTGATAACATTTTTAGCCTGGATTATATTGCAAGTTGAGCTACATAGACACAGAAGCGTTGCTAATTAGTTGCATTCAAAGATTTATGGACATTAAATAACAATAAAGAAAAACTAAACTAACAATTTCTTTGCTGCGTGCAACTGCTCGCTCCCAGCTGCAAAACGAAAGTAAAGTGGGTTTCAGCGCTTTCAGCAGACGTCCGTTGTGTGATCATGTGATGCGTCTTTCAAAGCATTGCCATTAGTTGTAAACCAATGACCTAATGATGAACAACATATCGACCCACAATTTTATTTTTTTATTTTTTTTATTTGCTAAACTGCATGTACTGTACGATTAAATTTATTTTTAACTTTTAAAGTAAATATGATTCATTTAAAGATTTGATATCTAGATTTGATGATCTTTAAAAAAAATCTGTAATTTATCCTAATAATATTACGTCGGTGCCAGAGCCGTGATCGTATAGTGGTTAGTACATTGCGTTGTGGCCGCAATAACCCAGGTTCGAATCCTGGTCACGGCAGACTTTATTTTTATTTCCAATGGAATATATGTTTTTATGAGAAAAACACTTTTACAAAATACTGACAAATCCTGCTCACGATAATTATTAAAAAAAATTTCTATGACAGGACAAAAAGTGTGAAACAATAACTTTGCATGAATATCATACAAGATTTTTGCACGCTATTTCAGCCAATCAGAGGAAATATATAAGCTTTTTTTATTTTTTATATCAGGACGGCAAGGACAGAGACAGTAAAGAGACTCCTGAAAATATCATTTTTATATATATTATTTTCAGTTTTTCCCCTGAGTCTGCTAAACTTTCTTAAAAATTTGACGGGACACGTACGATTTGTCGTATATACGATAACTATACGTGTGTAGTTTACATCGCTGCTGGAGATTTCCACAAGGAAGGTGAATTTTGAATTGTAAATAGCGATTTCGGCGCGGCGAATTAACTGCAAAGAAAATTTTAATTTGCATATGAGAAACCAAAAAAATGTGGTGACTTTGAAATGCTGAATGTAGCTAAAAACCTTCAATCGAGATCACTTTACCCTCTCACCCAAAACCAGGTGTTTGCATCAATATAAGTCAGTTTTGAGAAACTATGTTGTACGACACCTCTCATAGCTGACACTTTATTGAGGTCGTGATGATTTTCACTAAGTGTATCAAGTTTCACAATAATTTTGCAGACACTCATTTCATCAGAGCTATTAACAAAAACTCGGAATAGTTGCGATAATTAAGATCCAAGAAAAATAATTACTTCGAGTTCGAGCTAATAGCTACCTTCTCACAAACAGGCACCGCGGAACTACGCTTTGCGTAGAAATAACAGGTTCTCGATGATAAGACTACTTTTGTCTTCTGCGAGTCACCTGGCTTAGTAAGGAAAGTTGCAATTAATCCGTAGTATTGTATGTATATGTTACGTATATTATATATGTATATATGTATTATAATGTTACGTATATTATATAAGTCTATGGAAACTTTTGTAACTATACCTTTTTTATGCGAAATATACCTACATATACATAAGCTATTTAGCAAAATCTGCATAACTTTAGACAGTAAAAGTCTCGTCCATCTTCGAACCTCTTTGAAAGGGCCCGGCAGTCAATTTTAATACATTTTTGGAAATGTGTATAAAGTTCTGGGTCGAAATATGTTATAATATGTTATAATAGTCGAGGCTTTGGTTACACCGAAAACCACAAGCAAATTTTAAATTTAAAGGGGAGGGGGGGTGGCTTGTTTGGAAAAATTGGCATCACTCAAGTATTAGGAAATGGAACAAAAATTGAGCATGAAAGCAACACGAAAAGTAACTCTAATGACAATTCCATCCCACCTAAAACGTGAATGAAAAGTTGTCTGTATTTTTTGCGTCCTGACTGGGCCAAGTACATTTTTTCCAATTCTTTTCTTTCACAAGCTTTTCTTTATTACTTAAAATATATTTTACATAAACATAAGTTTAAATTACACACACAAATATTGACAAAAGAACTTAGGGTGTTCTTACCTAAAACATTGGGCTGCCAACACAAATATTGTTCACTCTTATATAAAAAGACATTTAGTTTTTCATCGCGTACAAATAAAACAAGTGCTTGCTACGATTTACAAGGCCAGCATAGAATACAATAAAATGAAAACGTATTTATTGGTAATACTTTCACATACTTTCCACAACTAACGGCGTCTGAATACAGCCGTCAATGAAAAAGATTGAAGTACTTTACAAATGCAGCCGCTATTTTATCTTTTACAAGCACATTACTGGTAACACACGGAATATACATGCATAGTTGCATAAGTACAATAGGATCTATTTCGCAAAAAAGGTGATTACTCTTTTTCTTGTTAAGATACTAAAATCGTCGTCAAGAGATGAGTTTAAATGACTGCTATTTAGATGGTTTACGAGGCCGTTCATGTAAGTTCCCTGTTCATTCTAAAAAATCATGTGTGATAAGCGGACTAACGAAACATAAAACTCATGCGTTTTGCTCTCTCTTTCCGTGTGTGAAAGTGATACATTTATCTTCTGGGCCTCTTAATAACGAATGTTGATTTTGCGTAAATCAATGTATTACTGGAAATTAACCCAGAGGCGACCTAGTCTAAATTTTCCATTCTAACACTACCTTATTCGTATTTATTTTCAACATGTATAAATTTTCGCGCAGCGAAAAAA
>JASGCC010004275.1:0-20512 GCA_030067915.1 Hydractinia echinata | reverse complement strand
TCAGTTCAATTAAGTCCCAGTCAATCGTTTCACTGTTAAAAGCGATGCAACCTAGTAATATCAGAGAAATATCGCTAAATACATGTTGGTACGAATATGTGACGCAACCGTTGTAACTCAAACGGACTGATACCGTTAGAAACTCATTGAAATGTAGTTTTTAAACTGTCCTATTTTTCAGCGCGCGCTAACGGTTAGGATTGGTCCCAGTAAAAATGAGTTATTTATATAAATTTTTAAATAAAGCGCTACCACACGCCCAGTTTAAATCGCTGAGTTCCAGCAATCATGTCAAATTAAGAAGAATGTTATTTCTTGGAGTCCAATTGTGTCATTTATCACATTTATAAGGTCAAAGTCCAAAATCAGTTCAATTAAGTCCCACAGTCAATCGTTTCACTGTTAAAAGCGATGCAACCTAGTAATATCAGAAAAATATCGCTAAATACATGTTGGTACGAATATGTGACGCAACCGTTGTAACTCAAACGGACTGATACCGTTAGAAAGTCAATGAAATGTAGTTTTTGAAACTGTCTCTATTTCTTCAGCGCGCGCTAACGGCTAGGATTGGTCCCACAGTAAAAAATGACTTATTTATCTAAATTTTTAAAATAAAGCGCTACCACAGCGCCCAGTGTAATCGCTGAGTTCCAGCAATCATGTCAAATTAGAAGAATGTTATTTCTTGGAGTCCAATTGTGTCATTTATCACATTTATAAGGTCAAAGTCCAAAATCAGTTCAATTAAGTCCCACAGTCAATCGTTTCACTGTTAAAAGCGATGCAACCTAGTAATATCAGAGAAATATCGCTAAATACATGTTGGTACGAATATATGACGCAACCGTTGTAACTCAAACGGACTGATACCGTTAGAAGTCAATGAAATGTAGTTTTGAAACTGTCTCTATTTTCTTCAGCGCGCGCTAACGGCTAGGATTGGTCCCACAGTAAAAAATGACTTATTTATCTAAATTTTTAAAAAAGCGCTACCACAGCGCCCAGTGTAATCGCTGAGTTCCAGCAATCATGTCAAATTAAGAAGAATGTTATTTCTTGGAGTCCAATGTGTTCATTTATCACATTTATAAGGTCAAAGTCCAAAATCAGTTCAATTAAGTCCCACAGTCATCGTTTCACTGTTAAAAGCGATGCAACCTAGTAATATCAGAAAATATCGCTAAATACATGTTGGTACGAATATATGACGCAACCGTTGTAACTCAAACGGACTGATACCGTTAGAAAGTCATGAAATGTAGTTTTGAAACTGTTCTTTTTCTTCAGCGCGCGCTAACGGCTAGGATTGGTCCCACAGACAGTAAAAAATGACTTATTTATCTAAATTTAAAAAAAGGCTACCACAGCGCCCAGTGTAATCGCTGAGTTCCAGCAATCATTTTAAATTAAGAAGAATGTTATTTCTTGGAGTCAATTGTGTCATTTATCACATTTATAAGGTCAAAGTCCAAAATTAGTTCAATTAAGTCCACAGTCAATCGTTTCATGTTAAAAGCGATGCAACCTAGTAATATCAGAGAAATATCGCTAAATACATGTTGGTACGAATATATGACGCAACCGTTGTAACTCAAACGGACTTATACCCTTAGAAAGTCAATGAAATGTAGTTTTTGAAACTGTCTCTATTTCTCAGCGCGTGCTAACGGCTAGGATTGGTCCCACATTAAAAAATGACTTATTTATCTAAATTTTTAAATAAAGCGCTACCACAGCGCCCAGTGTAATCGCTGAGTTCCAGCAATCATGTCAAATTAAGAAGAATGTTATTTCTTGGAGTCCAATTGTGTCATTTATCACATTTATTAAGGTCAAAGTCCAAATACAGTTCAATTAAGTCCCACATCAATCGTTTCACTCTGTTAAAAGCGATGCAACCTTAGTAATATCAGAGAAATATCGCTAAATACATGTTGGTACGAATATTGTGACGCAACCGTTGTAACTCAAACGGACTGATACCGTTAGAAAGTCAATGAAATGTACGTTTTTGAAACTGTCTCTATTTCTTCAGCGCGCGCTAACGGCTAGGATTGGTCCCACAGTAAAAATGACTTATTTATCTAAATTTTTAATAAAGCGCTACCACAGCGCCCAGTGTAATCGCTGAGTTCCAGCAATCATGTCAAATTAAGAAGAATGTTATTTCTTGGAGTCCAATTGTCTCATTTATCACATTTATAAGGTGAAAGTCCAAAATCAGTTCAATTAAGTCCCACAGTCAATCGTTTCACTGTTAAAAGCGATGCAACCTAGTAATATCAGAAAAATATCGCTAAATACATGTTGGTACGAATATGTGATGCAACCGTTGTAACTCAAACGGACTGATACCGTTAGAAAGTCAATGAAATGTAGTTTTTGAAACTGTCTCTATTTCTTCAGCGCGCGCTAACGGCTAGGATTGGTCCCACAGTAAAAAATGACTTATTTATCTAAATTTTTAAATAAAGCGCTACCACAGCGCCCAGTGTAATCGCTGAGTTCCAGCAATCATGTCAAATTAAGAAAAATGTTATTTCTTGGAGTCCAATTGTCTCATTTATCACATTTATAAGGTCAAAGTCCAAAATCAGTTCAATTAAGTCCCACAGTCAATCGTTTCACTGTTAAAAGCGATGCAACCTAGTAATATCAGAAAAATATCGCTAAATACATGTTGGTACGAATATGTGATGCAACCGTTGTAACTCAAACGGACTGATACCATTAGAAACTCAATGAAATGTAGTTTTTGAAACTGTCTCTATTTTTTCAGCGCGCGCTAACGGCTAGGATTGGTCACAGTAAAAATGACTTATTTATCTAAATTTTTAAATAAAGCTACCACAGCGCCCAGTGTAATTGCTGAGTTCCAGCAATCATGTCAAATTAAGAAGAATGTTATTTCTTGGAGTCCAATTGTCATTTATCACATTTATAAGGTCAAAGTCCAAAATCAGTTCAATTAAGTCCCACAGTCAATCGTTTCACTGTTAAAAGCGATGCAACCTAGTAATATCAGAGAAAATATCGCTAAATACATGTTGGTACGAATATATGACGCAACCGTTAACTCAAACGGACTGATACCGTTAGAAAGTCAATGAAATGTAGTTTTTGAAACTGTCTCTATTTCTTCAGCGCGCTAACGGCTAGGATTGGTCCCACAGTAAAAAATGACTTATTTATCTAAATTTTTAAATAAAGCGCTACCACAGCGCCCAGTGTAATCGCTGAGTTCCAGCAATCATGTCAAATTAAGAAGAATGTTATTTCTTGGAGTCCAATTGTGTCATTTATCACATTTATAAGGTCAAAGTCCAAAATCAGTTCAATTAAGTCCCACAGTCAATCGTTTCACTGTTAAAAGCGATGCAACCTAGTAATGTCAGAAAATTATCGCTAAATACATGTTGGTACGAATATGTGACGCAACCGTTGTAACTCAAACGGACTGATACCGTTAGAAAGTCAATGAAATGTAGTTTATGAAACTGTCTCTATTTCTCGGCGCGCTAACGGCTAGGATTGGTCCCACAGTAAAAAATGACTTATTTATCTAAATTTTAAATAAAGCGCTACCACAGCGCCCAGTGTAATCGCTGAGTTCCAGCAATCATGACAAATTAAGAAAAATGTTATTTCTTGGAGTCCAATTGTGTCATTATCACATTTATAAGGTCAAAGTCCAAAATCAGTTCAATTAAGTCCCACAGTCAATCGTTTCACTGTTAAAAGCGATGCAACCTAGTAATATCAGAGAAATATCGCTAAATACATGGTGTCACTTATCACATTTATAAGGTCAAAGTCCAAAATCAGTTCAATTAAGTCCCACAGTCAATCGTTTCACTGTTAAAAGCGATGCAACCTAGTAATATCAGAACATTATCGCTAAATACATGTTGGTACGAATATGTGACGCAACCGTTGTAACTCAAACGGACTGATACCGTTAGAAAGTCAATGAAATGTAGTTTATGAAACTGTCTCTATTTCTTCGGCGCGCGCTAACGGCTAGGATTGGTCCCACAGTAAAAAATGACTTATTTATCTAAATTTTTAAATAAAGCGCTACCACAGCGCCCAGTGTAATCGCTGAGTTCCAGCAATCATGACAAATTAAGAAAAATGTTATTTCTTGGAGTCCAATTGTGTCACTTATCACATTTATAAGGTCAAAGTCCAAAATCAGTTCAATTAAGTCCCACAGTCAATCGTTTCACTGTTAAAAGCGATGCAACCTAGTAATATCAGAGAAATATCGCTAAATACATGGTGTCACTTATCACATTTATAAGGTCAAAGTCCAAAATCAGTTCAATTAAGTCCCACAGTCAATCGTTTCACTGTTAAAAGCGATGCAACCTAGTAATATCAGAGAAATATCGCTAAATACATGTTGGTACGAATATATGACGCAACCGTTGTAACTCAAACGGACTGATACCGTTAGAAAGTCAATGAAATGTAGTTTTTGAAACTGTCTCTATTTCTTCAGCGCGCGCTAACGGCTAGGATTGGTCCCACAGTAAAAAATGACTTATTTATCTAAATTTTTAAAAAAGGGCTACCACAGCGCCCAGTGTAATCGCTGAGTTCCAGCAATCATTTTAAATTAAGAAGAATGTTATTTCTTGGAGTCCAATTGTGTCATTTATCACATTTATAAGGTCAAAGTCCAAAATCAGTTCAATTAAGTCCCACAGTCAATCGTTTCACTGTTAAAAGCGATGCAACCTAGTAATATCAGAGAAATATCGCTAAATACATGTTGGTACGAATATATGACGCAACCGTTGTAACTCAAACGGACTGATACCGTTAGAAAGTCAATGAAATGTAGTTTTTGAAACTGTCTCTATTTTTCAGCGCGCGCTAACGGCTAGGATTGGTCCCACAGTAAAAAATGACTTATTTATCTAAATTTTTAAATAAAGCGCTACCACAGCGCCCAGTGTAATCGCTGAGTTCCAGCAATCATGTCAAATTAAGAAGAATGTTATTTCTTGGAGTCCAATTGTGTCATTTATCACATTTATAAGGTCAAAGTCCAAAATCAGTTCAATTAAGTCCCACAGTCAATCGTTTCACTGTTAAAAGCGATGCAACCTAGTAATATCAGAGAAATATCGCTAAATACATGTTGGTACGAATATGACGCAACCGTTGTAACTCAAACGGACTGATACCGTTAGAAAGTCAATGAAATGTAGTTTTTGAAACTGTTCTATTTCTTCAGCGCGCGCTAACGGCTAGGATTGGTCCCACAGTTAAAAAATGACTTATTTATCTAAATTTTTAAATAAGCGCTACCACAGCGCCCAGTGTAATCGCTGCGTTCCAGCAATCATGTCAAATTAAGAAAAATGTTATTTCCTGGAGTCCAATTGTGTCATTTATCACATTTATAAGGTGAAAGTCCAAAATCAGTTCAATTAAGTCCCACAGTCAATCGTTTCACTGTTAAAAGCGATGCAACCTAGTAATATCAGAGAAATATCGCTAAATACATGTTGGTACGAATATGTGACGCAACCGTTGTAACTCAAACGGACTGATACCGTTAGAAAGTCAATGAAATGTAGTTTTTGAAACTGTCTCTATTTTTCAGCGCGCGCTAACGGCTAGGATTGGTCCCACTGTAAAAAATGACTTATTTATCTAAATTTTTAAATAAAGCGCTACCACAGCGCCCAGTGTAATCGCTGAGTTCCAGCAATCATGTCAAATTAAGAAGAATGTTATTTCTTGGAGTCCAATTGTGTCATTTATCACATTTATAAGGTCAAAGTCCAAAATCAGTTCAATTAAGTCCCACAGTCAATCGTTTCACTGTTAAAAGCGATGCAACCTAGTAATGTCAGAAAATATCGCTAAATACATGTTGGTACGAATATGTGACGCAACCGTTGTAACTCAAACGGACTGATACCGTTAGAAAGTCAATGAAATGTAGTTTTTGAAACTGTCTCTATTTTTCAGCGCGCGCTAACGGCTAGGATTGGTCCCACAGTAAAAAATGACTTATTTATCTAAATTTTTAAATAAAGCGCTACCACAGCGCCCAGTGTAATCGCTGAGTTCCAGCAATCATGTCAAATTAAGAAGAATGTTATTTCTTGGAGTCCAATTGTGTCATTTATCACATTTATAAGGTCAAAGTCCAAAATCAGTTCAATTAAGTCCCACAGTCAATCGTTTCACTGTTAAAAGCGATGCAACCTAGTAATATCAGAAAATATCGCTAAATACATGTTGGTACGAATATGTGACGCACGAACCGTTGTAACTCAAACGGACTGATACCGTTAGAAAGTCAATGAAATGTAGTTTTTGAAACTGTCTCTATTTCTTCAGCGCGCGCTAACGGCTAGGATTGGTCCCACAGTAAAAAATGACTTATTTATCTAAATTTTTAAATAAAGCGCTACCACAGCGCCCAGTGTAATCGCTGAGTTCCAGCAATCATGTCAAATTAAGAAGAATGTTATTTCTTGGAGTCCAATTGTGTCATTTATCACATTTATAAGGTCAAAGTCCAAAATCAGTTCAATTAAGTCCCACACTCAATCGTTTCACTGTTAAAAGCGATGCAACCTAGTAATATCAGAAAATATCGCTAAATACATGTTGGTACGAATATGTGACGCAACCGTTGTAACTCAAACGGACTGATACCGTTAGAAAGTCAATGAAATGTAGTTTTTGAAACTGTCTCTATTTTTCAGCGCGCGCTAACGGCTAGGATTGGTCCCACAGTAAAAAATGACTTATTTATCTAAATTTTTAAATAAAGCGCTACCACAGCGCCCAGTGTAATCGCTGAGTTCCAGCAATCATGTCAAATTAAGAAGAATGTTATTTCTTGGAGTCCAATTGTGTCATTTATCACATTTATAAGGTCAAAGTCCAAAATCAGTTCAATTAAGTCCCACAGTCAATCGTTTCACTGTTAAAAGCGATGCAACCTAGTAATATCAGAAAATATCGCTAAATACATGTTGGTACGAATATGACGCAACCGTTGTAACTCAAACGGACTGATACCGTTAGAAAGTCAATGAAATGTAGTTTTTGAAACTGTCTCTATTTCTTCAGCGCGCGCTAACGGCTAGGATTGGTCCCACAGTAAAAAATGACTTATTTATCTAAATTTTTAAATAAAGCGCTACCACAGCGCCCAGTGTAATCGCTGAGTTCCAGCAATCATGTCAAATTAAGAAGAATGTTATTTCTTGGAGTCCAATTGTGTCATTTATCACATTTATAAGGTCAAAGTCCAAAATCAGTTCAATTAAGTCCCACAGTCAATCGTTTCACTGTTAAAAGCGATGCAACCTAGTAATATCAGAAAATATCGCTAAATACATGTTGGTACGAATATGTGACGCAACCGTTGTAACTCAAACGGACTGATACCGTTAGAAAGTCAATGAAATGTAGTTTTTGAAACTGTCTCTATTTTTCAGCGCGCGCTAACGGCTAGGATTGGTCCCACAGTAAAAAATGACTTATTTATCTAAATTTTTAAATAAAGCGCTACCACAGCGCCCAGTGTAATCGCTGAGTTCCAGCAATCATGTCAAATTAAGAAGAATGTTATTTCTTGGAGTCCAATTGTGTCATTTATCACATTTATAAGGTCAAAGTCCAAAATCAGTTCAATTAAGTCCCACAGTCAATCGTTTCACTGTTAAAAGCGATGCAACCTAGTAATATCAGAAAATATCGCTAAATACATGTTGGTACGAATATGTGACGCAACCGTTGTAACTCAAACGGACTGATACCGTTAGAAAGTCAATGAAATGTAGTTTTTGAAACTGTCTCTATTTTTCAGCGCGCGCTAACGGCTAGGATTGGTCCCACAGTAAAAAATGACTTATTTATCTAAATTTTTAAATAAAGCGCTACCACAGCGCCCAGTGTAATCGCTGAGTTCCAGCAATCATGTCAAATTAAGAAGAATGTTATTTCTTGGAGTCCAATTGTCTCATTTATCACATTTATAAGGTCAAAGTCCAAAATCAGTTCAATTAAGTCCCACAGTCAATCGTTTCACTGTTAAAAGCGATGCAACCTAGTAATATCAGAAAATATCGCTAAATACATGTTGGTACGAATATGTGACGCAACCGTTGTAACTCAAACGGACTGATACCGTTAGAAAGTCAATGAAATGTAGTTTTTGAAACTGTCTCTATTTCTTCAGCGCGCGCTAACGGCTAGGATTGGTCCCACAGTAAAAAATGACTTATTTATCTAAATTTTTAAATAAAGCGCTACCACAGCGCCCAGTGTAATCGCTGAGTTCCAGCAATCATGTCAAATTAAGAAGAATGTTATTTCTTGGAGTCCAATTGTGTCATTTATCACATTTATAAGGTCAAAGTCCAAAATCAGTTCAATTAAGTCCCACAGTCAATCGTTTCACTGTTAAAAGCGATGCAACCTAGTAATATCAGAAAATATCGCTAAATACATGTTGGTACGAATATGTGACGCAACCGTTGTAACTCAAACGGACTGATACCGTTAGAAAGTCAATGAAATGTAGTTTTTGAAACTGTCTCTATTTTTCAGCGCGCGCTAACGGCTAGGATTGGTCCCACAGTAAAAAATGACTTATTTATCTAAATTTTTAAATAAAGCGCTACCACAGCGCCCAGTGTAATCGCTGAGTTCCAGCAATCATGTCAAATTAAGAAGAATGTTATTTCTTGGAGTCCAATTGTCTCATTTATCACATTTATAAGGTCAAAGTCCAAAATCAGTTCAATTAAGTCCCACAGTCAATCGTTTCACTGTTAAAAGCGATGCAACCTAGTAATATCAGAAAATATCGCTAAATACATGTTGGTACGAATATGTGACGCAACCGTTGTAACTCAAACGGACTGATACCGTTAGAAAGTCAATGAAATGTAGTTTTTGAAACTGTCTCTATTTTTCAGCGCGCGCTAACGGCTAGGATTGGTCCCACAGTAAAAAATGACTTATTTATCTAAATTTTTAAATAAAGCGCTACCACAGCGCCCAGTGTAATCGCTGAGTTCCAGCAATCATGTCAAATTAAGAAGAATGTTATTTCTTGGAGTCCAATTGTCTCATTTATCACATTTATAAGGTCAAAGTCCAAAATCAGTTCAATTAAGTCCCACAGTCAATCGTTTCACTGTTAAAAGCGATGCAACCTAGTAATATCAGAAAAATATCGCTAAATACATGTTGGTACGAATATGTGACGCAACCGTTGTAACTCAAACGGACTGATACCGTTAGAAAGTCAATGAAATGTAGTTTTTGAAACTGTCTCTATTTCTTCAGCGCGCGCTAACGGCTAGGATTGGTCCCACAGTAAAAAATGACTTATTTATCTAAATTTTTAAATAAAGCGCTACCACAGCGCCCAGTGTAATCGCTGAGTTCCAGCAATCATGTCAAATTAAGAAGAATGTTATTTCTTGGAGTCCAATTGTGTCATTTATCACATTTATAAGGTCAAAGTCCAAAATCAGTTCAATTAAGTCCCACAGTCAATCGTTTCACTGTTAAAAGCGATGCAACCTAGTAATATCAGAAAAATATCGCTAAATACATGTTGGTACGAATATGTGACGCAACCGTTGTAACTCAAACGGACTGATACCGTTAGAAAGTCAATGAAATGTAGTTTTTGAAACTGTCTCTATTTCTTCAGCGCGCGCTAACGGCTAGGATTGGTCCCACAGTAAAAAATGACTTATTTATCTAAATTTTTAAATAAAGCGCTACCACAGCGCCCAGTGTAATCGCTGAGTTCCAGCAATCATGTCAAATTAAGAAGAATGTTATTTCTTGGAGTCCAATTGTGTCATTTATCACATTTATAAGGTCAAAGTCCAAAATCAGTTCAATTAAGTCCCACAGTCAATCGTTTCACTGTTAAAAGCGATGCAACCTAGTAATATCAGAAAATATCGCTAAATACATGTTGGTACGAATATGTGACGCAACCGTTGTAACTCAAACGGACTGATACCGTTAGAAAGTCAATGAAATGTAGTTTTTGAAACTGTCTCTATTTCTTCAGCGCGCGCTAACGGCTAGGATTGGTCCCACAGTAAAAAATGACTTATTTATCTAAATTTTTAAATAAAGCGCTACCACAGCGCCCAGTGTAATCGCTGAGTTCCAGCAATCATGTCAAATTAAGAAGAATGTTATTTCTTGGAGTCCAATTGTGTCATTTATCACATTTATAAGGTCAAAGTCCAAAATCAGTTCAATTAAGTCCCACAGTCAATCGTTTCACTGTTAAAAGCGATGCAACCTAGTAATATCTAGTAATATCAGAAAATATCGCTACGTACGAATATGTGACGCAACCGTTGTAACTCAAACGGACTGATACCGTTAGAAAGTCAATGAAATGTAGTTTTTGAAACTGTCTCTATTTCTTCAGCGCGCGCTAACGGCTAGGATTGGTCCCACAGTAAAAAATGACTTATTTATCTAAATTTTTAAATAAAGCGCTACCACAGCGCCCAGTGTAATCGCTGAGTTCCAGCAATCATGTCAAATTAAGAAGAATGTTATTTCTTGGAGTCCAATTGTGTCATTTATCACATTTATAAGGTCAAAGTCCAAAATCAGTTCAATTAAGTCCCACAGTCAATCGTTTCACTGTTAAAAGCGATGCAACCTAGTAATATCAGAAAATATCGCTAAATACATGTTGGTACGAATATGTGACGCAACCGTTGTAACTCAAACGGACTGATACCGTTAGAAAGTCAATGAAATGTAGTTTTTGAAACTGTCTCTATTTCTTCAGCGCGCGCTAACGGCTAGGATTGGTCCCACAGTAAAAAATGACTTATTTATCTAAATTTTTAAATAAAGCGCTACCACAGCGCCCAGTGTAATCGCTGAGTTCCAGCAATCATGTCAAATTAAGAAGAATGTTATTTCTTGGAGTCCAATTGTGTCATTTATCACATTTATAAGGTCAAAGTCCAAAATCAGTTCAATTAAGTCCCACAGTCAATCGTTTCACTGTTAAAAGCGATGCAACCTAGTAATATCAGAAAAATATCGCTAAATACATGTTGGTACGAATATGTGACGCAACCGTTGTAACTCAAACGGACTGATACCGTTAGAAAGTCAATGAAATGTAGTTTTTGAAACTGTCTCTATTTCTTCAGCGCGCGCTAACGGCTAGGATTGGTCCCACAGTAAAAAATGACTTATTTATCTAAATTTTTAAATAAAGCGCTACCACAGCGCCCAGTGTAATCGCTGAGTTCCAGCAATCATGTCAAATTAAGAAGAATGTTATTTCTTGGAGTCCAATTGTGTCATTTATCACATTTATAAGGTCAAAGTCCAAAATCAGTTCAATTAAGTCCCACAGTCAATCGTTTCACTGTTAAAAGCGATGCAACCTAGTAATATCAGAAAATATCGCTAAATACATGTTGGTACGAATATGTGACGCAACCGTTGTAACTCAAACGGACTGATACCGTTAGAAAGTCAATGAAATGTAGTTTTTGAAACTGTCTCTATTTCTTCAGCGCGCGCTAACGGCTAGGATTGGTCCCACAGTAAAAAATGACTTATTTATCTAAATTTTTAAATAAAGCGCTACCACAGCGCCCAGTGTAATCGCTGAGTTCCAGCAATCATGTCAAATTAAGAAGAATGTTATTTCTTGGAGTCCAATTGTCTCATTTATCACATTTATAAGGTCAAAGTCCAAAATCAGTTCAATTAAGTCCCACAGTCAATCGTTTCACTGTTAAAAGCGATGCAACCTAGTAATATCAGAAAAATATCGCTAAATACATGTTGGTACGAATATGTGACGCAACCGTTGTAACTCAAACGGACTGATACCGTTAGAAAGTCAATGAAATGTAGTTTTTGAAACTGTCTCTATTTCTTCAGCGCGCGCTAACGGCTAGGATTGGTCCCACAGTAAAAAATGACTTATTTATCTAAATTTTTAAATAAAGCGCTACCACAGCGCCCAGTGTAATCGCTGAGTTCCAGCAATCATGTCAAATTAAGAAGAATGTTATTTCTTGGAGTCCAATTGTGTCATTTATCACATTTATAAGGTCAAAGTCCAAAATCAGTTCAATTAAGTCCCACAGTCAATCGTTTCACTGTTAAAAGCGATGCAACCTAGTAATATCAGAAAAATATCGCTAAATACATGTTGGTACGAATATGTGACGCAACCGTTGTAACTCAAACGGACTGATACCGTTAGAAAGTCAATGAAATGTAGTTTTTGAAACTGTCTCTATTTCTTCAGCGCGCGCTAACGGCTAGGATTGGTCCCACAGTAAAAAATGACTTATTTATCTAAATTTTTAAATAAAGCGCTACCACAGCGCCCAGTGTAATCGCTGAGTTCCAGCAATCATGTCAAATTAAGAAGAATGTTATTTCTTGGAGTCCAATTGTGTCATTTATCACATTTATAAGGTCAAAGTCCAAAATCAGTTCAATTAAGTCCCACAGTCAATCGTTTCACTGTTAAAAGCGATGCAACCTAGTAATATCAGAAAAATATCGCTAAATACATGTTGGTACGAATATGTGACGCAACCGTTGTAACTCAAACGGACTGATACCGTTAGAAAGTCAATGAAATGTAGTTTTTGAAACTGTCTCTATTTTTCAGCGCGCGCTAACGGCTAGGATTGGTCCCACAGTAAAAAATGACTTATTTATCTAAATTTTTAAATAAAGCGCTACCACAGCGCCCAGTGTAATCGCTGAGTTCCAGCAATCATGTCAAATTAAGAAGAATGTTATTTCTTGGAGTCCAATTGTTCATTTATCACATTTATAAGGTCAAAGTCCAAAATCAGTTCAATTAAGTCCCACAGTCAATCGTTTCACTGTTAAAAGCGATGCAACCTAGTAATATCAGAAAAATATCGCTAAATACATGTTGGTACGAATATGTGACGCAACCGTTGTAACTCAAACGGACTGATACCGTTAGAAAGTCAATGAAATGTAGTTTTTGAAACTGTCTCTATTTTTCAGCGCGCGCTAACGGCTAGGATTGGTCCCACAGTAAAAAATGACTTATTTATCTAAATTTTTAAATAAAGCGCTACCACAGCGCCCAGTGTAATCGCTGAGTTCCAGCAATCATGTCAAATTAAGAAGAATGTTATTTCTTGGAGTCCAATTGTCATTTATCACATTTATAAGGTCAAAGTCCAAAATCAGTTCAATTAAGTCCCACAGTCAATCGTTTCACTGTTAAAAGCGATGCAACCTAGTAATATCAGAAAAATATCGCTAAATACATGTTGGTACGAATATATGACGCAACCGTTGTAACTCAAACGGACTGATACCGTTAGAAAGTCAATGAAATGTAGTTTTTGAAACTGTCTCTATTTCTTCAGCGCGCGCTAACGGCTAGGATTGGTCCCACAGTAAAAAATGACTTATTTATCTATATTTTAAATAAAGCGCTACCACAGCGACCAGTGTAATCGCTGAGTTCCAGCAATCATGTCAAATTAAGAAGAATGTTATTTCTTGGAGTCCAATTGTCATTTATCACATTTATAAGGTCAAAGTCCAAAGTCAGTTCAATTAAGTCCCACAGTCAATCGTTTCACTGTTAAAAACGATGCAACCTAGTAATATCAGAAAAATATCGCTAAATACATGTTCGTACGAATGTGTGACGCAACCGTTGTAACTCAAACGGACTGATACCGTTAGAAAGTCAATGAAATGTAGTTTTTGAAACTGTCTCTATTTCTTCTAAATTTTTAAATAAAGCGCTACCACAGCGCCCAGTGTAATCGCTGAGTTCCAGCAATCATGTCAAATTAAGAAGAATGTTATTTCTTGGAGTCCAATTGTGTCATTTATCACATTTATAAGGTCAAAGTCCAAAATCAGTTCAATTAAGTCCCACAGTCAATCGTTTCACTGTTAAAAGCGATGCAACCTAGTAATATCAGAGAAATATCGCTAAATACATGTTCGTACGAATGTGTGACGCAACCGTTGTAACTCAAACGGACTGATACCGTTAGAAAGTCAATGAAATGTAGTTTTTGAAACTGTCTCTATTTCTTCTAAATTTTTAAATTTAAAGCGCTACCACAGCGCCCAGTGTAATCGCTGAGTTCCAGCAATCATGTCAAATTAAGAAGAATGTTATTTCTTGGAGTCCAATTGTGTCATTTATCACATTTATAAGGTCAAAGTCCAAAATCAGTTCAATTAAGTCCCACAGTCAATCGTTTCACTGTTAAAAGCGATGCAACCTAGTAATATCAGAAAATATCGCTAAATACATGTTGGTACGAATATGTGACGCAACCGTTGTAACTCAAACGGACTGATACCGTTAGAAAGTCAATGAAATGTAGTTTTTGAAACTGTCTCTATTTTTCAGCGCGCGCTAACGGCTAGGATTGGTCCCACAGTAAAAAATGACTTATTTATCTAAATTTTTAAATAAAGCGCTACCACAGCGCCCAGTGTAATCGCTGAGTTCCAGCAATCATGTCAAATTAAGAAGAATGTTATTTCTTGGAGTCCAATTGTTCATTTATCACATTTATAAGGTCAAAGTCCAAAATCAGTTCAATTAAGTCCCACAGTCAATCGTTTCACTGTTAAAAGCGATGCAACCTAGTAATATCAGAAAAATATCGCTAAATACATGTTGGTACGAATATGTGACGCAACCGTTGTAACTCAAACGGACTGATACCGTTAGAAAGTCAATGAAATGTAGTTTTTGAAACTGTCTCTATTTCTTCAGCGCGCGCTAACGGCTAGGATTGGTCCCACAGTAAAAAATGACTTATTTATCTAAATTTTTAAATAAAGCGCTACCACAGCGCCCAGTGTAATCTGAGTTCCAGCAATCATGTCAAATTAAGAAGAATGTTATTTCTTGGAGTCCAATTGTTCATTTATCACATTTATAAGGTCAAAGTCCAAAATCAGTTCAATTAAGTCCCACAGTCAATCGTTTCACTGTTAAAAGCGATGCAACCTAGTAATATCAGAAAAATATCGCTAAATACATGTTGGTACGAATATGTGACGCAACCGTTGTAACTCAAACGGACTGATACCGTTAGAAAGTCAATGAAATGTAGTTTTTGAAACTGTCTCTATTTCTTCAGCGCGCGCTAACGGCTAGGATTGGTCCCACAGTAAAAAATGACTTATTTATCTAAATTTTTAAATAAAGCGCTACCACAGCGCCCAGTGTAATCGCTGAGTTCCAGCAATCATGTCAAATTAAGAAGAATGTTATTTCTTGGAGTCCAATTGTTCATTTATCACATTTATAAGGTCAAAGTCCAAAATCAGTTCAATTAAGTCCCACAGTCAATCGTTTCACTGTTAAAAGCGATGCAACCTAGTAATATCAGAAAAATATCGCTAAATACATGTTGGTACGAATATGTGACGCAACCGTTGTAACTCAAACGGACTGATACCGTTAGAAAGTCAATGAAATGTAGTTTTTGAAACTGTCTCTATTTCTTCAGCGCGCGCTAACGGCTAGGATTGGTCCCACAGTAAAAAATGACTTATTTATCTAAATTTTTAAATAAAGCGCTACCACAGCGCCCAGTGTAATCGCTGAGTTCCAGCAATCATGTCAAATTAAGAAGAATGTTATTTCTTGGAGTCCAATTGTCTCATTTATCACATTTATAAGGTCAAAGTCCAAAATCAGTTCAATTAAGTCCCACAGTCAATCGTTTCACTGTTAAAAGCGATGCAACCTAGTAATATCAGAAAAATATCGCTAAATACATGTTGGTACGAATATGTGACGCAACCGTTGTAACTCAAACGGACTGATACCGTTAGAAAGTCAATGAAATGTAGTTTTTGAAACTGTCTCTATTTCTTCAGCGCGCGCTAACGGCTAGGATTGGTCCCACAGTAAAAAATGACTTATTTATCTAAATTTTTAAATAAAGCGCTACCACAGCGCCCAGTGTAATCGCTGAGTTCCAGCAATCATGTCAAATTAAGAAGAATGTTATTTCTTGGAGTCCAATTGTTCATTTATCACATTTATAAGGTCAAAGTCCAAAATCAGTTCAATTAAGTCCCACAGTCAATCGTTTCACTGTTAAAAGCGATGCAACCTAGTAATATCAGAAAAATATCGCTAAATACATGTTGGTACGAATATGTGACGCAACCGTTGTAACTCAAACGGACTGATACCGTTAGAAAGTCAATGAAATGTAGTTTTTGAAACTGTCTCTATTTCTTCAGCGCGCGCTAACGGCTAGGATTGGTCCCACAGTAAAAAATGACTTATTTATCTAAATTTTTAAATAAAGCGCTACCACAGCGCCCAGTGTAATCGCTGAGTTCCAGCAATCATGTCAAATTAAGAAGAATGTTATTTCTTGGAGTCCAATTGTGTCATTTATCACATTTATAAGGTCAAAGTCCAAAATCAGTTCAATTAAGTCCCACAGTCAATCGTTTCACTGTTAAAAGCGATGCAACCTAGTAATATCAGAAAAATATCGCTAAATACATGTTGGTACGAATATGTGACGCAACCGTTGTAACTCAAACGGACTGATACCGTTAGAAAGTCAATGAAATGTAGTTTTTGAAACTGTCTCTATTTCTTCAGCGCGCTAACGGCTAGGATTGGTCCCACAGTAAAAAATGACTTATTTATCTAAATTTTTAAATAAAGCGCTACCACAGCGCCCAGTGTAATCGCTGAGTTCCAGCAATCATGTCAAATTAAGAAGAATGTTATTTCTTGGAGTCCAATTGTCTCATTTATCACATTTATAAGGTCAAAGTCCAAAATCAGTTCAATTAAGTCCCACAGTCAATCGTTTCACTGTTAAAAGCGATGCAACCTAGTAATATCAGAAAAATATCGCTAAATACATGTTGGTACGAATATGTGACGCAACCGTTGTAACTCAAACGGACTGATACCGTTAGAAAGTCAATGAAATGTAGTTTTTGAAACTGTCTCTATTTCTTCAGCGCGCGCTAACGGCTAGGATTGGTCCCACAGTAAAAAATGACTTATTTATCTAAATTTTTAAATAAAGCGCTACCACAGCGCCCAGTGTAATCGCTGAGTTCCAGCAATCATGTCAAATTAAGAAGAATGTTATTTCTTGGAGTCCAATTGTGTCATTTATCACATTTATAAGGTCAAAGTCCAAAATCAGTTCAATTAAGTCCCACAGTCAATCGTTTCACTGTTAAAAGCGATGCAACCTAGTAATATCAGAAAAATATCGCTAAATACATGTTGTTACGAATATGTGACGCAACCGTTGTAACTCAAACGGACTGATACCGTTAGAAAGTCAATGAAATGTAGTTTTTGAAACTGTCTCTATTTCTTCAGCGCGGCTAACGGCTAGGATTGGTCCCACAGTAAAAAATGACTTATTTATCTAAATTTTTAAATAAAGCGCTACCACAGCGCCCAGTGTAATCGCTGAGTTCCAGCAATCATGTCAAATTAAGAAGAATGTTATTTCTTGGAGTCCAATTGTCTCATTTATCACATTTATAAGGTCAAAGTCCAAAATCAGTTCAATTAAGTCCCACAGTCAATCGTTTCACTGTTAAAAGCGATGCAACCTAGTAATATCAGAAAAATATCGCTAAATACATGTTGGTACGAATATGTGACGCAACCGTTGTAACTCAAACGGACTGATACCGTTAGAAAGTCAATGAAATGTAGTTTTTGAAACTGTCTCTATTTCTTCAGCGCGCGCTTACGGCTAGGATTGGTCTAACAGTAAAATGACTTATTTATCTAAATTTTTAAATAAAGCGCTACCACAGCGCCCAGTGTAATCGCTGAGTTCCAGCAATCATGTCAAATTAAGAAGAATGTTATTTCTTGGAGTCCAATTGTGTCATTTATCACATTTATAAGGTCAAAGTCCAAAATCAGTTCAATTAAGTCCCACAGTCAATCGTTTCACTGTTAAAAGCGATGCAACCTAGTAATATCAGAAAAATATCGCTAAATACATGTTGGTACGAATATGTGACGCAACCGTTGTAACTCAAACGGACTGATACCGTTAGAAAGTCAATGAAATGTAGTTTTTGAAACTGTCTCTATTTCTTCAGCGCGCGCTAACGGCTAGGATTGGTCCCAGTAAAAAATGACTTATTTATCTAAATTTTTAAATAAAGCGCTACCACAGCGCCCAGTGTAATCGCTGAGTTCCAGCAATCATGTCAAATTAAGAAGAATGTTATTTCTTGGAGTCCAATTGTTCATTTATCACATTTATAAGGTCAAAGTCCAAAATCAGTTCAATTAAGTCCCACAGTCAATCGTTTCACTGTTAAAAGCGATGCAACCTAGTAATATCAGAAAAATATCGCTAAATACATGTTGGTACGAATATGTGACGCAACCGTTGTAACTCAAACGGACTGATACCGTTAGAAAGTCAATGAAATGTAGTTTTTGAAACTGTCTCTATTTCTTCAGCGCGCTAACGGCTAGGATTGGTCCCACAGTAAAAAATGACTTATTTATCTAAATTTTTAAATAAAGCGCTACCACAGCGCCCAGTGTAATCGCTGAGTTCCAGCAATCATGTCAAATTAAGAAGAATGTTATTTCTTGGAGTCCAATTGTGTCATTTATCACATTTATAAGGTCAAAGTCCAAAATCAGTTCAATTAAGTCCCACAGTCAATCGTTTCACTGTTAAAAGCGATGCAACCTAGTAATATCAGAAAAATATCGCTAAATACATGTTGGTACGAATATGTGACGCAACCGTTGTAACTCAAACGGACTGATACCGTTAGAAAGTCAATGAAATGTAGTTTTTGAAACTGTCTCTATTTTTCAGCGCGCGCTAACGGCTAGGATTGGTCCCACAGTAAAAAATGACTTATTTATCTAAATTTTTAAATAAAGCGCTACCACAGCGCCCAGTGTAATCGCTGAGTTCCAGCAATCATGTCAAATTAAGAAGAATGTTATTTCTTGGAGTCCAATTGTGTCATTTATCACATTTATAAGGTCAAAGTCCAAAATCAGTTCAATTAAGTCCCACAGTCAATCGTTTCACTGTTAACTGTTAAGCGATGCAACCTAGTAATATCAGAAAAATATCGCTAAATACATGTTGGTACGAATATGTGACGCAACCGTTGTAACTCAAACGGACTGATACCGTTAGAAAGTCAATGAAATGTAGTTTTTGAAACTGTCTCTATTTCTTCAGCGCGCGCTAACGGCTAGGATTGGTCCCACAGTAAAAAATGACTTATTTATCTAAATTTTTAAATAAAGCGCTACCACAGCGCCCAGTGTAATCGCTGAGTTCCAGCAATCATGTCAAATTAAGAAGAATGTTATTTCTTGGAGTCCAATTGTCTCATTTATCACATTTATAAGGTCAAAGTCCAAAATCAGTTCAATTAAGTCCCACAGTCAATCGTTTCACTGTTAAAAGCGATGCAACCTAGTAATATCAGAAAAATATCGCTAAATACATGTTGGTACGAATATGTGACGCAACCGTTGTAACTCAAACGGACTGATACCGTTAGAAAGTCAATGAAATGTAGTTTTTGAAACTGTCTCTATTTCTTCAGCGCGCGCTAACGGCTAGGATTGGTCCCACAGTAAAAAATGACTTATTTATCTAAATTTTTAAATAAAGCGCTACCACAGCGCCCAGTGTAATCGCTGAGTTCCAGCAATCATGTCAAATTAAGAAGAATGTTATTTCTTGGAGTCCAATTGTTCATTTATCACATTTATAAGGTCAAAGTCCAAAATCAGTTCAATTAAGTCCCACAGTCAATCGTTTCACTGTTAAAAGCGATGCAACCTAGTAATATCAGAAAAATATCGCTAAATACATGTTGGTACGAATATGTGACGCAACCGTTGTAACTCAAACGGACTGATACCGTTAGAAAGTCAATGAAATGTAGTTTTTGAAACTGTCTCTATTTCTTCAGCGCGCGCTAACGGCTAGGATTGGTCCCACAGTAAAAAATGACTTATTTATCTAAATTTTTAAATAAAGCGCTACCACAGCGCCCAGTGTAATCGCTGAGTTCCAGCAATCATGTCAAATTAAGAAGAATGTTATTTCTTGGAGTCCAATTGTTCATTTATCACATTTATAAGGTCAAAGTCCAAAATCAGTTCAATTAAGTCCCACAGTCAATCGTTTCACTGTTAAAAGCGATGCAACCTAGTAATATCAGAAAAATATCGCTAAATACATGTTGGTACGAATATGTGACGCAACCGTTGTAACTCAAACGGACTGATACCGTTAGAAAGTCAATGAAATGTAGTTTTTGAAACTGTCTCTATTTCTTCAGCGCGCGCTAACGGCTAGGATTGGTCCCACAGTAAAAAATGACTTATTTATCTAAATTTTTAAATAAAGCGCTACCACAGCGCCCAGTGTAATCGCTGAGTTCCAGCAATCATGTCAAA
>JASGCC010004274.1:0-20512 GCA_030067915.1 Hydractinia echinata | reverse complement strand
GAAAGTACCCAGGGAGTAAACTCATTTCCCGAACGATTTTTAAAATAATTTTTTCACCACTAAAACCCATGAGACTTGTAGTTTTCAAAAATGTTTTTCATTTTTGATGAGCCAATAGCAGTTTAATCGCCGGCAACCGAAAACCCGCGATTTCCCGTAAATCCCGGGCTCGGCCGTATAGTCTAATGTATACAAAGAAAGTACCCAGGAGTAAACTCATTTCCCGAACGATTTTTAAAATTATTTTTTCACCACTAAAACCATGAGACTTGTAGTTTTCAAAAATATTTTCATTTTTGATGAGACGCCGAATGAAAGCAGTTTAATCGCCGGCAACCGAAAACCCGCGATTTCCGTAAATCCCGGCTCGGCCCGTATAGTCGAATGTATACAAAGAAAGTACCCAGGGAGTAAACTCATTTCCCGAACGATTTTTAAAATTATTTTTTCACCACTAAAACCATGAACTTGTAGTTTTCAAAAATGTTTTCATTTTTGATGAGACGCGAATGAAAGCAGTTTAATCGCCGGCAACCGAAAACCCGCAATTTCCCGTAAATCCCGGGCTCGGCCGTATAGTCTATTATACAAAGAAAGTACCCAGGGAGTAAACTCATTTCCCGAACGATTTTTAAAATTATTTTTTCACCACTAAAACCATGAGACTTGTAGTTTTCAAAAATTTTTCATTTTTGATGAGACGCCGAATGAAAGCAGTTTAATCCCGGCAAACCGAAAACCCGCGATTTCCCGTAAATCCCGGGCTCGGCCCGTATAGTCGAATGTATACAAAGAAAGTACCCAGGAGTAAACTCATTCCCGAACGATTTTTAAAAATTTTTTCACCACTAAAACCATGAGACTTGTAGTTTTCAAAAATGTTTTCATTTTTGATGAGACCGAATGAAAGCAGTTTAATCGCCGGCAACCGAAAACCCGCGATTTCCCGTAAATCCCGGCTCGGCCCGTATAGTCGAATGTATAAAGAAAGTACCCAGGGAGTAAACTCATTTCCCGAACGATTTTTAAAATTATTTTTTCACCACTAAAACCCATGAGACTTGTAGTTTTCAAAAATGTTTTCATTTTTGATGAGACGCCGAATGAATGCAGTTTAATCGCCGGCAACCGAAAACCCGCGATTTCCCGTAAATCCCGGGCTCGGCCGTATAGTGTAATGTATACAAAGAAAGTACCCAGGGAGTAAACTCATTTCCCGAACGATTTTTAAAATTATTTTTTCACCACTAAAACCCATGAGACTTGTAGTTTTCAAAAATTTTCATTTTTGATGAGACGCCGAATGAAAGCAGTTTAATCGCCGGCAAACGAAAACCCGCGATTTCCCGTAAATCCCGGGCTCGGCCCGTATAGTCGAATGTATACAAAGAAAGTACCCAGGAGTAAACTCATTTCCCGAACGATTTTTAAAATTATTTTTTCACCACTAAAACCATGAGACTTGTAGTTTTCAAAAATGTTTTCATTTTGATGAGACGCGAATGAAAGCAGTTTAATCGCCGGCAACCGAAAACCCGCAATTTCCCGTAAATCCCGGGCTCGGCCCGTATAGTCTAATGTATACAAAGAAAGTACCCAGGGAGTAAACTCATTTCCCGAACGATTTTTAAAATTATTTTTTCACCACTAAAACCCATGAGACTTGTAGTTTTCAAAAATATTCATTTTTGATGAGACGCCGAATGAAAGCAGTTTAATCGCCGGCAAACGAAAACCCGCGATTTCCCGTAAATCCCGGGCTCGGCCCGTATAGTCGAATGTATACAAAGAAAGTACCCAGAGTAAACTCATTTCCCGAACGATTTTTAAAATTATTTTTTCACCACTAAAACCCATGAGACTTGTAGTTTTCAAAAATATTTTCATTTTTGATGAGACGCCGAATGAAAGCAGTTTAATCGCCGGCAAACGAAAACCCGCGATTTCCCGTAAATCCCGGGCTCGGCCCGTATAGTCGAATGTATACAAGAAAGTACCCAGGGAGTAAACTCATTTCCCGAACGATCTTTAAAATTATTTTTTCACCACTAAAACCATGAGACTTGTAGTTTTCAAAAATATTTTCATTTTTGATGAGACGCCGAATGAAAGCAGTTTAATCCCGGCAAACCGAAAACCCGCGATTTCCCGTAAATCCCGGCTCGGCCCGTATAGTCGAATGTATACAAAGAAAGTACCCAGGGAGTAAACTCATTTCCCGAACGATTTTTAAAATTATTTTTCACCACTAAAACCCATGAGACTTGTAGTTTTCAAAAATGTTTTCATTTTTGATGAGACGCCGAATGAAAGCAGTTTAATCGCCGGCAACCGAAAACCCGCGATTTCCCGTAAATCCCGGGCTCGGCCCGTATAGTCGAATGTATACAAAGAAAGTACCCAGGGAGTAAACTCATTTCCCGAACGATTTTTAAAATTATTTTTTCACCACTAAAACCCATGAGACTTGTAGTTTTCAAAAATGTTTTCATTTTTGATGAGACGCCGAATGAAAGCAGTTTAATCGCCGGCAACCGAAAACCCGCGATTTCCCGTAAATCCCGGGCTCGGCCCGTATAGTCTAATGTATACAAAGAAAGTACCCAGGGAGTAAACTCATTTCCCGAACGATTTTTAAAATTATTTTTTCACCACTAAAACCCATGAGACTTGTAGTTTTCAAAAATGTTTTCATTTTTGATGAGACGCCGAATGAAAGCAGTTTAATCACCGGCAACCGAAAACCCGCGATTTCCCGTAAATCCCGGGCTCGGCCCGTATAGTAATGTATACAAAGAAAGTACCCAGGGAGTAAACTCATTTCCCGAACGATTTTTAAAATTATTTTTTCACCACTAAAACCCATGAGACTTGTAGTTTTCAAAAATATTTTCATTTTTGATGAGACGCCGAATGAAAGCAGTTTAATCGCCGGCAAACGAAAACCCGCGATTTCCCGTAAATCCCGGGCTCGGCCCGTATAGTCGAATGTATACAAAGAAAGTACCCAGGGAGTAAACTCATTTCCCGAACGATTTTTAAAATTATTTTTTCACCACTAAAACCCATGAGACTTGTAGTTTTCAAAAATATTTTCATTTTTGATGAGACGCCGAATGAAAGCAGTTTAATCGCCGGCAACCGAAAACCCGCGATTTCCCGTAAATCCCGGGCTCGGCCCGTATAGTCTAATGTATACAAAGAAAGTACCCAGGAGTAAACTCATTTCCCGAACGATTTTTAAAATTATTTTTTCACCACTAAAACCATGAGACTTGTAGTTTTCAAAAATGTTTTCATTTTTGATGAGACGCCGAATGAAAGCAGTTTAATCCGGCAACCGAAAACCCGCGATTTCCGTAAATCCCGGGCTCGGCCGTATAGTCTAATGTATACAAAGAAAGTACCCAGGGAGTAAACTCATTTCCCGAACGATTTTTAAAATTATTTTTTCACCACTAAAACCCATGAGACTTGTAGTTTTCAAAAATATTATCATTTTTGATGAGACGCCGAATGAAAGCGGTTTAATCGCCGGCAAACAAAAACCGGCGATTTCCCGTAAATCCCGGGCTCGGCCCGTATAGTCTAATGTATACAAAGAAAGTACCCAGGGAGTAAACTCATTTCCCGAACGATTTTTAAATTTATTTTTTCACCACTAAAACCTATGAGACTTGTAGTTTGCAAAAATGATTTCATTTTTGATGAGACGCCGAATGAAAGAAGTTTAATCGCCGGCAACCGAAAACTTGCAATTTCCCGTAAATCCCGGGCTCGGCCCCTATAGTCTAATGTATACAAAGAAAGTACCCAAGCAGTAAACTCATTTCCCGGACGATTTTTAAAATTATTTTTTCACCACTAAAACCCATAAGACTTGTAGTTTTCAAAAATGTTTTCATTTTTGAGGAGACGCCGAATGAAAGAAGTATTGCTGGAACTCAGCAATTACATTGGACGCTGTGGTAGCGCTTTATTTAAAAATTTAGATAAATAAGTCATTTTATACTGTTGGAACTCAGCAATTACACTGGGCGCTGTGGTAGCACTTTAATTAAAAATTTAGATAAATAAGTCATTTTTTACTGTTGTTCCAACCCTAACCGATAGCGCGCGCGCGAAAGAAGTAGAGACAGTTTCAAAAACTACATTTCATTGACTTTCTAACGGTATCAGTCCGTTTGAGTTACAATAGTTGCGTCACATATTCGTACCAACATGTATTTAGCAATATTTTTCTGATATTACTAGGTTGCATCGCTTTTAACAGTGAAACGATTGAACGTGGAACATAATTAAACTGGTTTTGGACTTTGAACTTATAAATGTGATAAATGAGACAATTAGACTACAAGAATTAACAGTTTTCTTAATTTGATATGATTGCTGGAACTCAGCAATTACACTGGGCGCTGTGGTGGCGCTTTATTTAAAAATTTATATAAATAAGTCATTTTTTACTGTGGGACAAATCCTAGCCGTTAGCGCACGCGGAAGAAGTAGAGACTGTTTCAAAAACTACATATCATTGACTTACTGACAATACCAGTCCGTTTGACTTACAACGGTTGCGTCACATATTCGTACCAACATGTATTTAGCGATATTTTTCCGATATTACGAGGTTGAATCACTTTTAACAGTCAAACGATTGATCGTGGGACCTAATTGAACTGATTTTGGACCTTGACATGATAAAAGCGAAAAATGAGACAATTGGACTGCAAGAAATAACATTCTTCTTAATTTGACATGATTACTGGAACTCAGCAATTACACTGGGCGCTGTGGTAGCGCTTTATTTAAAAAGTTAGATAAATAAGTCATTTTTTACTGTTGTACCAACCCTAGCCGATAGCGTGCGCGGAAGAAGTAGACACAGTTTCATAAACTACATTTCATTGACTTTCTAACGGTATCAGTCCGTTTGAGTTACAACGATTGCGTCACATATTCGTACCAACATGTATTTGAGATATTTTTCTGATATTACTAGCTCGCATCGCTTTTAACAATGAAACGATTGACTGTGGGACTTAATTGAACTGATTTTGGACTTTGACCTTATAAATGTGATAATTGAGACAATTGGACTCTAAGAAATAACATTCTTCTTAATTTGACATGATTGCTGGAACTCAGCAATTACACTGGGCGCTGTGGTAGCGCTTTATTTAAAACTTTAGATAAATAAGTCATTTTTTACTGTGGAACCAATCCTAGCCGTTAAAGCGCGCTGAAGAAGTAGAGACAGTTTCAAAAACTACATTTAATTGACGTTCTAACGGTATCAATCCGTTTGAGTTACAACAGTTGCGTCACAAATTCGTACCAACATGTATTTAGCGATATTTTTCTGATATTACTAGGTTGCATCGCTTTTAACAGTGAAACGATTGAACGTGGAACATAATTAAACTGGTTTTGGACTTTGAACTTAAAAATGTGAAAAAATGAGACAATTAGACTACAAGAATTAACAGTTTTCTTAATTTGATATGATTGCTGGAACTCAGCAATTACACTGGGCGCTGTGGTGGCGCTTTATTTAAAAATTTAGATAAATAAGTCATTTTTTACTGTGGGACAAATCCTAGCCGTTAGCGCGCGCGGAAGAAGTAGAGACTGTTTCAAAAACTACATATCATTGACTTACTGACAATACCAGTCCGTTTGACTTACAACGGTTGCGTCACATATTCGTACCAACATGTATTTAGCGATATTTTTCCGATATTACGAGGTTGCATCACTTTTAACAGTCAAACGATTGATCGTGGGACCTAATTGAACTGATTTTGGACCTTGACATGATAAAAGCGAAAAATGAGACAATTGGACTGCAAGAAATAACATTCTTCTTAATTTGACATGATTGCTGGAACTCAGCAATTACACTGGGCGCTGTGGTAGCGCTTTATTTAAAAATTTAGATAAATAAGTCATTTTGTACTGTGGGACCAATCCTAGCCGTAAGCGCGCGCTGAAGAAATAGAGACAGTTTTAAAACCTACATATCATTGACTTCCTGACAATACCAGTCCGTTTGTGTTACAACGGCTGCGTCACATATTCGTACCAACATGTATTTAGCGATATTTTTCCGATATTACTAGGTTGCATCGCTTTTACAGTCAAACGATTGATGGTGAGACCTAATTGAACTGATTTTGGACTTTGACATGATAAAAGCGAAAAAAGGACACTTCGACTGCAAGAAATAACATTCTTCTTAATTTGACATGATTGCTGGAACTCAGCAATTACACTGGGCGCTGTGGTAGCGCTTTATTTAAAAATTTAGATAAATAAGTCATTTGTTACTGTTAGACCAATCTTAGCCGATAGCGCGCGCTGAAGAAATAGAGACGGTTTCAAAAACTACATTTCATTGACTTTCTAACGTTTTCAGTCCGTTTTAGTTACCACGGTTGCGTCACATATTCGTACGAACATGTATTTAGCGATATTTTTCCGATATTACTAGGTTGCATCGCTTTTAACAGTCAAACGATTGATCGTGGGACCTAATTGAACTGATTTTGGACCTTGACATGATAAAAGCGAAAAATGAGACAATTGGACTGCAAGAAGTAACATTCCTCTTACTTTTGCATAAATGCTGGAACTCCGCAGTTACAATGGACGCTGTGTTAGCTCTTTATTTAAAAATTTAGATCGATAAGTCAGTTTTCACTGTGGTACCTATCCTAGACATTAGCGCGGGCTGAAGAAGTAGAGACAGTTTTCGAAAACTACATTTCAACAACTTTCTAACGGTACCAGTCCGTTTGATTTACAACAGTTGCCAGACATATTCGTACCTATAATTATTTAGCCATATTTTTCTGATATTACTAGGTCGCATCGCTTTTAACAGTGAAACGATTGACTGTGGGACTTAATTGAACTTATTTTGGACTTTGACCTTATAAATGTGATAAATGAGACAATTGGACTCTAAGAAATAACATTCTTCTTAATTTGACATGATTGCTGGAACTCAGCAATTACACTGGGCGCTGTGGTAGCGCTTTATTTAAAACTTTAGATAAATAAGTCATCTTTTACTGTCGTACCAATCCTAGCCGTTAAAGCACGCTGAAGAAGTAGAGACAGTTTCAAAAACTACATTTAATTGACGTTCTAACGGTATCAATCCGTTTTAGTTACAACAGTTGCGTCACATATTCGTACCAACATGTATTTAGCGAAATTTTTCTGATATTACTAGGTTGCATCGCTTTTAACAGTGAAACGATTGACCGTGGAACCTAATTAAACTGAGTTTGGACTTTGACCTTATAAATGCGATAAATGAGACAATTAGACTACAAGAATTAACAGTTTTCTTAATTTGACATGAATGCTGGAATTCCACATTTACACTGGACGCTCTATTAGCTCTTTATTTAAAAATTTAGATCAATAAGTCATTTTTCACTGTGGTACCAATCCTAGCCATGAGCACGCGCTGAAGAAGTAGAGAGGGTTTCTAAAACTACATTTCATTAACTTACTGACAATACCAGTCTGTTTGAGTTACAACGGTTGCGTCACATATTCGTACCAACATGTATTTAGCGATATTTTTCCGATATTACTAGGTTGCATTGCTTTTACAAGTGAAACGATTGACCCTGGAGCCTAATTGAACAGAGTTTGGACATCGACCTAATAACTGTTATAAATGAGACAACTGGACTGCAAGAATTAACATTCTTCTTACTTTGGCATGAATGCTGGTACTCCGCAGTTATACTGGGCGCTGTGGTAGCACTTTTTTTAAAACTTTAGTTAAATAAGTCATTTTTACTGTCGTACCAATCCTAGCCGTTAAAGCGCGCTGAAGAAGTAGAGACAGTTTCAAAAACTACATTTCATTGACTTTCTAAGGGTACCAGTCTGTTTGAGTTACAACGGTTGCGTCACATATTCGTACCAACATGTATTTAGCGATATTTTTCCGATATTACTAGGTTCCATTGCTTTTAACAGTGAAACGATTGACCGTGGAACCTAATTAAACTGGGCTTGGAGTTTGACCTAATAACTGTGATAAATTAGAGAATTGGACTGCAAGAATTAACATTCTTCTTACTTTGGCATGAATGCTGGTACTCCACAGCTACACTGGACGCTGTGTTAGCTCTTTATTTAAAAATTTAGATCAATAACTCATTTTTCATTGTGGTTCCAATCCTAGCCATTAGTGCGCGCTAAAGAAGTAGAGACAATTTCAAAAGCTACATTTCAACAACTTTCTAACGGCACCAGTCCGTTTCAGTTACAGCGGTTGCGTCACATATTCGCACCAACATGTATTTCGCGATATTTTTATTTAAAAATTTAGATAAATAAGTCATTTTGTACTGTGGGCCCAACCCTAGCATTTAGCGCGCGCTGAAAAAATAGAGACAGTTTCAAAAACTACATTTCATTGACTTTCTAACGGTATCAATCCGTTTGAGTTACAACGCTTGCGTCACATATTCGTACCAACATGTATTTAGCGATATTTTTCTGATATTACTAGGTTGCATCGCTTTTAACAGTGAAACGATTGAACGTGGAACATAATTAAACTGGTTTTGGACTTTGGCCTTATAAATGTGATAAATGAGACAATTAGACTACAAGAATTAACAGTTTTCTTAATTTGACATGATTGCTGGAACTCAGCAATTACACTGGACCCTGTCGTAGCACATTATTTAAAAATTTAGATAAATAAGTCCTTTTTTAATGTAGTAACAACTCTAGGCGTTAGCGCGCGCTGAAGAAGTAGAGACAGTTTCTAAAACAAAATTTGATTGAATTTCTAACGGTATCAATCCGTTTAAGTTACAACGGTTGCGTCACATATTCGTACCAACATGTATTCAGCGATATTTTTCCGATATTACTAGGTTGCATTTCTTTTAACAGTGAGACGATTGACCGTGGAACCTAATTAAACTGTGTTTGCAGTTTGACCTAATAACTGTGATAAATGAGAGAATTTGACTGGAAGAATTAACATTCTTCTTACTTTGGCATGAATGCTGGTACTCCGCAGTTACACTGGACGCTGTGTTAGCACTTTATTTAAAACTTTAGTTAAATAAGTCATTTTTTACTGTCGTACCAATCCTAGCCGTTAAAGCGCGCTGAAGAAGTAGAGACAGTTTCAAAAACTACATTTCCTCGACTTTCTAACGATACCAGTCTGTTTGAGTTACAACGGTTGCGTCACATATTCGTACCAACATGTATTTAGCGATATTTTTGCGATATTACTAGGTTGTATTGCTTTTAACAGTGAAACGATTGACTGTGGAACCTAATTAACCCTATTATACCTGGGGGGGGGGCACAAAGTGCCCGCGGCCTTTTTGACTAGGCATAACTTTAGATACACATGTGATTAAGTGCTAAAATTTTGTGACTATTCCTAACTTTTATTATGGCTTCTGATGAAAAAAAAAATTTTTGGAAAAATTTTGTACTTTGCTGGGGGTATTGCATTTTTTGGACGGGGGTAAATGTTTTGGAATTTTGAAATCCGTTGACATTCATGTAAGAATGTTATAAGATGTTGTATTGGGTATATAATTATTTATTACATGTATGTTGGTTACTAAGTGGTAACCAAGGTGTTGCTAAGGTGATATATGGTTACTAGGACAAAAAGCAGACCAGATTTGAAGGAAATATCGATCCAGCAAATTGACGTCATTTCGGATCCCAATGACGTCATTATATTGTTTTCCTTACCTCGATTATCTTTAAATGTCCTGTTCTATATATGTGCCAAGTTTAATGACATGAGCATCAATATTTCTGGTAGAACGGGTCTTTTTATCTTTATCGTTAAAATAAGCATTTTTTTTGCCGAAATGACGTCATTTTTTATCCCAATGACCTCATTAAAATTACTTTTTTCATGTGAAACACATATTTTGGTATTCATTCCACAAATCTACCAAGAATCAAGGCCATATCATTAGTAACACGCGAGAAATTAAAACGTACTGAAAAGTTGAGAAAATGACCATTTTTCACATGTGTGACGTCATTTCTAATACCTATGACGTCATCAAATTATTTTTTTTACCAGGATTGAGTTTGTACTAAGACATTCTCCAACTGAGCCAAGTTTCATCACTTTAGCACAAGTGGTTCAGGATTTATGGCCCGCGGGCACTTTGTGCCCCCCCCCCAGGGTTACAAGCGCAAAAAAAGCCCAGGTATAATAGGGTTAAACTGGGTTTGCACTTTGACCTAATAACTGTGATATATGAGAGAATTGGACTGCAAGAATTAACATTCTTCTTACTTTGGCATGAATGCTGGTACTCCGCAGCTACACTGGACGCTGTGTTAGCTCTTTATTTAAAAATTTAGATCAATAACTCATTTTTCACTGTGGTACCAATCCTAGCCATTAGTGCGCGCTAAAGAAGTAGAGACAATTTCAAAAGCTACATTTCAACGACTTTCTAACGGTACCAGTCCGTTTGAGTTACAGCGGTTGCGTCACATATTCGCACCAACATGTATTTCGCGATATTTTTATTTAAAAATTTAGATAAATAAGTCATTTTGTACTGTGGGACCAATCCTAGCCTTTAGCGCACGCTGAAGAAATAGAGACAGTTTCAAAACTACATTTCATTGACTTTCTAACGTTATCAATTCGTTTGACTTACAACGGTTGTGTCACATATTCGTACAAACATGTATTTAGCGATATTTAGCGATATTACTAGGTTGCATTTCTTTTAACAGTGAGACGATTGACCGTGGAACCTAATTAAACTGTGTTTGCAGTTTGACCTAATAACTGTGATAAATGAGAGAATTTGACTGGAAGAATTAACATTCTTCTTACTTTGGCATGAATGCTGGTACTCCGCAGTTACACTGGACGCTGTGTTAGCACTTTATTTAAAACTTTAGTTAAATAAGTCATTTTTTACTGTCGTACCAATCCTAGCCGTTAAAGCGCGCTGAATAAGTAGAGACAGTTTCAAAAACTACATTTCCTCGACTTTCTAACGATACCAGTCTGTTTGAGTTACAACGGTTGCGTCACATATTCGTACCAACATGTATTTAGCGATATTTTTGCGATTTTACTAGGTTGCATTGCTTTTAACAGTGAAACGATTGACTGTGGAACCTAATTAAACTGGGTTTGCACTTTGACCTAATAACTTTGATATATGAGAGAATTGGACTGCAAGAATTAACATTCTTCTTACTTTGGCATGAATGCTGGTACTCCGCAGCTACACTGGACGCTGTGTTAGCTCTTTATTTAAAAATTTAGATCAATAACTCATTTTTCACTGTGGTACCAATCCTAGCCATTAGTGCGCGCTAAAGAAGTAGAGACAATTTCAAAAGCTACATTTCAACGACTTTCTAACGGTACCAGTCCGTTTGAGTTACAGCGGTTGCGTCACATATTCGCACCAACATGTATTTCGCGATATTTTTATTTAAAAATTTAGATAAATAAGTCATTTTGTACTGTGGGACCAATCCTAGCCTTTAGCGCACGCTGAAGAAATGGAGACAGTTTCAAAAACTACATTTCATTGACTTTCTAACGGTATCAATCCGTTTGACTTACAACGGTTGTGTCACATATTCGTACAAACATGTACTTAGCGATATTTAGCGATATTTTTCTGATATTACTAGGTTGCATCGCTTTTAACAGTGAAACGATTGAACGTGGAACATAATTAAACTGGTTTTGGACTTTGACCTTATAAATGTGATAAATGAGACAATTAGACTACAAGAATTAACAGTTTTCTTAATTTGACATGATTGCTGGAACTCAGCAATTACACTGGGCCCTGTCGTAGCACATTATTTAAAAATTTAGATAAATAAGTCCTTTTTTAATGTAGTACCAACTCTAGGCGTTAGCGCGCGCTGAAGAAGTAAAGACAGTTTCAAAAACAAAATTTGATTGAATTTCTAACGGTATCAATCCGTTTGAGTTACAACGGTTGCGTCACATATTCGTACCAACATGTATTCAGCGATATTTTTCCGATATTACTAGGTTGCATTTCTTTTAACAGTGAGACGATTGACCGTGGAACCTAATTAAACTGTGTTTGCAGTTTGACCTAATAACTGTGATAAATGAGAGAATTTGACTGGAAGAATTAACATTCTTCTTACTTTGGCATGAATGCTGGTACTCCGCAGTTACACTGGACGCTGTGTTAGCACTTTATTTAAAACTTTAGTTAAATAAGTCATTTTTTACTGTCGTACCAATCCTAGCCGTTAAAGCGCGCTGAAGAAGTAGAGACAGTTTCAAAAACTACATTTCCTCGACTTTCTAACGATACCAGTATGTTTGAGTTACAACGGTTGCGTCACATATTCGTACCAACATGTATTTAGCGATATTTTTGCGATATTACTAGGTTGCATTGCTTTTAACAGTGAAACGATTGACTGTGGAACCTAATTAAACTGGGTTTGCACTTTGACCTAATAACTGTGATATATGAGAGAATTGGACTGCAAGAATTAACATTCTTCTTACTTTGGCATGAATGCTGGTACTCCGCAGCTACACTGGACGCTGTGTTAGCTCTTTATTTAAAAATTTAGATCAATAACTCATTTTTCACTGTGGTACCAATCCTAGCCATTAGTGCGCGCTAAAGAAGTAGAGACAATTTCAAAAGCTACATTTCAACGACTTTCTAACGGTACCAGTCCGTTTGAGTTACAGCGGTTGCGTCACATATTCGCACCAACATGTATTTCGCGATATTTTTATTTAAAAATTTAGATAAATAAGTCATTTTGTACTGTGGGACCAATCCTAGCCTTTAGCGCACGCTGAAGAAATAGAGACAGTTTCAAAAACTACATTTCATTGACTTTCTAACGGTATCAATCCGTTTGACTTACAACGGTTGTGTCACATATTCGTACAAACATGTATTTAGCGATATTTAGCGATATTTTTCTGATATTACTAGGTTGCATCGCTTTTAGCGGTGAAACGATTGAACGTGGAACATATATAAACTGGTTTTTGACTTTGACCTTATAAATGCGATAAATCAGACAATTAGAATACAAGAATTAACAGTTTTCTTAATTTGACATGAATGCTGGTGAGTACCAGCATTCATGTCAAATGTACACTCGACGCTCTTTTAGCTCTTTATTTAAAAATTTAGATCAATAAGTCATTTTTCACTGTGGTACCAATCCTAGCCATGAGCACGCGCTGAAGAAGTAGAGAGAGTTTCCAAAACTACCTTCATTAACTTACTGACAATACCAGTCTGTTTGAGTTACAACGGTTGCGTCACATATTCGTACCAACATGTATTTAGCGATATTTTTACGATATTACTAGGCTGCATCGCTTTTAACAGTGAAACGATTGACCGTGGTACTTAATTGAACTGATTTTGGACTTTGACCTTATAAATGCGATAAATGAGACAATTGGACTTCAAGAAATAACATTCTTCTTAATTTGACATGATTGTTGGAACTCAGCGATTACGCTGGGCGCTGTGGTAGCGCTTTATTTAAAAATTTAGATAAATAAGTCAAATTTTACTGTTGGACCAATCCTAGCCGTTAGCGCGCGCTGAAAAAATAGAGACAGTTTCAACAACTAGATTTCATTGACTTTCTAACGGTATCAATCCGTTTGAGTTACAACGGTTGCGTCACATATTCGTACCAACATGTATTTAGCGATATTTTTCTGATATTACTAGGTTGCATCGCTTTTAACAGTGAAACGATTGACTGTGGGACTTAATTGAACTCATTTTGGACTTTGATCTTATAAATGTGATAAATGAGACAATTGGACTCCAAGAAATAACATTCTTCTTAATTTGACATGATTGTTGGAACTCAACGATTGCACTGGGCGCTGTGTTAGCTCTTTATTTAAAAATTTAGATCAATAACTCATTTTTCACTGTGGTACCAATCCTAGCCATTAGTGCGCGCTAAAGAAGTAGAGACAATTTCAAAAGCTACATTTCAACGACTTTCTAACGGTACCAGTCCGTTTGAGTTACAGCGGTTGCGTCACATATTCGCACCAACATGTATTTCGCGATATTTTTATTTAAAAATTTAGATAAATAAGTCATTTTGTACTGTGGGACCAATCCTAGCCTTTAGCGCACGCTGAAGAAATGGAGACAGTTTCAAAAACTACATTTCATTGACTTTCTAACGGTATCAATCCGTTTGACTTACAACGGTTGTGTCACATATTCGTACAAACATGTATTTAGCGATATTTAGCGATATTTTTCTGATATTACTAGGTTGCATCGCTTTTAACAGTGAAACGATTGAACGTGGAACATAATTAAACTGGTTTTGGACTTTGACCTTATAAATGTGATAAATGAGACAATTAGACTACAAGAATTAACAGTTTTCTTAATTGACATGATTGCTGGAACTCAGCAATTACACTGGGCCCTGTCGTAGCACATTATTTAAAAATTTAGATAAATAAGTCCTTTTTTAATGTAGTACCAACTCTAGGCGTTAGCGCGCGCTGAAGAAGTAGAGACAGTTTCAAAAACAAAATTTGATTGAATTTCTAACGGTATCAATCCGTTTGAGTTACAACGGTTGCGTCACATATTCGTACCAACATGTATTCAGCGATATTTTTCCGATATTACTAAGTTGCATTTCTTTTAACAGTGAGACGATTGACCGTGGAACCTAATTAAACTGTGTTTGCAGTTTGACCTAATAACTGTGATAAATGAGAGAATTTGACTGGAAGAATTAACATTCTTCTTACTTTGGCATGAATGCTGGTACTCCGCAGTTACACTGGACGCTGTGTTAGCACTTTATTTAAAACTTTAGTTAAATAAGTCATTTTTACTGTCGTACCAATCCTAGCCGTTAAAGCGCGCTGAAGAAGTAGAGACAGTTTTCAAAAACTACATTTCCTCGACTTTCTAACGATACCAGTCTGTTTGAGTTACAACGGTTGAGTCACATATTCGTACCAACATGTATTTAGCGATATTTTTGCGATATTACTAGGTTGCAATTGCTTTTAACAGTGAAACGATTGACTGTGGAACCTAATTAAACTGGGTTTGACTTTGACCTAATAACTGTGATATATGAGAGAATTGGACTGCAAGAATTAACATTCTTCTTACCTTGGCATGAATGCTGGTACTCCGCAGCTACACTGGACGCTGTGTTAGCTCTTTATTTAAAAATTTAGATCAATAATCATTTTCACTGTGGTACCAATCCTAGCCATTAGTGCGCGCTAAAGAAGTAGAGACAATTTCAAAAGCTACATTTCAACGACTTTCTAACGGTACCAGTTCGTTTGAGTTACAGCGGTTGCGTCACATATTCGCACCAACATGTATTTCGCGATATTTTTATTTAAAAATTTAGATAAATAAGTCATTTTGTACTGTGGGACCAATCCTAGCCTTTAGCGCACGCTGAAGAAATAGAGACAGTTTCAAAAACTACATTTCATTGACTTTCTAACGGTATCAATCCGTTTGACTTACAACGGTTGTGTCACATATTCGTACAAACATGTATTTAGCGATATTTAGCGATATTTTTCTGATATTACTAGGTTGCATCGCCTTTAGCGGTGAAACGATTGAACGTGGAACATATATAAACTGGTTTTGGACTTTGACCTTATAAATGCGATAAATCAGACAATTAGAATACAAGAATTAACAGTTTTCTTAATTTGACATGAATGCTGGTGAGTACCAGCATTCATGTCAAATGTTACACTCGACGCTCTTTTAGCTCTTTATTTAAAAATTTAGATCAATAAGTCATTTTTCACTGTGGTACCAATCCTAGCCATGACCACGCGCTGAAGAAGTAGAGAGAGTTTCCAAAACTACCTTCATTAACTTACTGACAATACCAGTCTGTTTGAGTTACAACGGTTGCGTCACATATTCGTACCAACATGTATTTAGCGATATTTTTCCGATATTACTAGGTTGCATTGCTTTTAACAGTGAAACGATTGACCGTCGAACCTAATTAAACTGGGTTTGGACTTTGACCTAATAACTGTGGTAAATGAGAGAATTGAACTGCAAGAATTAACATTCTTCTTACTTTGGCATGAATGTTGGTACTCCGTAGTTACACTGGACGCTGTGTTAGCTCTTTATTTAAAAAATTCGATCAATAACTCCTTTTTTACTGTGGTACCAATCCTAGCCATTGGCGCGCGCTAAAGAATAGAGACAATTTCAAAAGCTCCATTTCAACAACTTTCTAACGGTATCAATCCGTTTGAGTTACAGCGGTTGCGTCACATATTCGTACCAACATGTATTTAGCGATATTTTTACGATATTACTAGGCTGCATCGCTTTTAACAGTGAAACGATTGACTGTGGTACTTAATTGAACTGATTTTGGACTTTGACCTTATCAATGCGATAAATGAGACAATTGGACTCAAGAAATAACATTCTTCTTAATTTGACATGATTGTGGAACTCAGCGATTACACTGGGCGCTGTGGTAGCGCTTTATTTAAAAATTTAGATAAATAAGTCAAATTTTACTGTGGAACCAATCCTAGCCGTTAGCGCGCTGAAAATAGAGACAGTTTCAAAACTAGATTTCATTGACTTTCTAACGGTATCAATCCGTTTGAGTTACAACGTTGCGTCACATATTCGTACCAACATGTATTTAGCGATATTTTTCTGATATTACAGGTTGCATCGCTTTTAACAGTGAAACGATTGACTGTGGGACTTAATTGAACTGATTTTGGACTTTGACTTATAAATGTGATAAATGAGACAATTGGACTCCAAGAAATAACATTCTTCTTAATTTGACATGATTGCTTGGAACTCAGCATTACACTGGGCGCTGTGGTAGCGCTTTATTTAAAAATTTAGATAAATAAGTCATTTTTACTGTGGGACCAATCCTAGCGTTAGCGCGCGCTGAAAAATAGAACAGTTTCAAAACTACATTTCATTGACTTTTCTAACGGTATCATCCGTTTGAGTTTCAACGGTTGCGTCACATATTCGTACCACAACATGTATTTAGCGATATTTTTCTGATATTACTAGGTTGCATCGCTTTTAACAGTGAAACGATTGACTGTGGGACTTAATTGAACTGATTTTGGACTTTGACCTTATAAATGTGATAAATGAGACAATTGGACTCCAAGAAATAACATTCTTCTTAATTTGACATGATTGCTGGAACTCAGCGATTACACTGGGCGCTGTGGTAGCGCTTTATTTAAAAATTTAGATAAATAAGTCATTTTTACTGTGGGACCAATCCTAGCCGTTAGCGCGCGCTGAAAAATAGAGACAGTTTCAAAAACTACATTTCATTGACTTTCTAACGGTATCAATCCGTTTGAGTTACAACGGTTGCGTCACATATTCGTACCAACATGTATTTAGCGATATTTTTCGATATTACTAGGTTGCATCGCTTTTAACAGTGAAACGATTGACTGTGGGACTTAATTGAACTGATTTTGGACTTTGACCTTATAAATTGATAAATGAGACAATTGGACTCCAAGAAATAACATTCTTCTTAATTGACATGATTGCTTGGAACTCAGCGATTACACTGGGCGCTGTGGTAGCGCTTTATTTAAAATTTAGATAAATAAGTCATTTTTACTGTGGGACCAATCCTAGCCGTTAGCGCGCGCTGAAAAAATAGACAGTTTTAAAAACAATTTCATTGACTTTCTGACAATCAGTCCGTTTGAGTTACAACGGTTGCGTCACATATTCGTACCAACATGTATTTAGCGATATTTTTCTGATATTACTAGGTTGCATCGCTTTTAACAGTGAAACGATTGACTGTGGGACTTAATTGAACTGATTTTGGACTTTGACCTTATAAATGTGATAAATGAGACAATTGGACTCCAAGAAATAACATTCTTCTTAATTTGACATGATTGCTGGAACTCAGCGATTACACTGGGCGCTGTGGTAGCGCTTTATTTAAAAATTTAGATAAATAAGTCATTTTTACTGTGGGACCAATCCTAGCCGTTAGCGCGCGCTGAAAAATAGAGACAGTTTCAAAAACTACATTTCATTGACTTTCTAACGGTATCATCCGTTTGAGTTACAACGGTTGCGTCACATATTCGTACCAACATGTATTTAGCGATATTTTTCTGATATTACTAGGTTGCATCGCTTTTAACAGTGAAACGATTGACTGTGGGACTTAATTGAACTGATTTTGGACTTTGACCTTATAAATGTGATAAATGAGACAATTGGACTCCAAGAAATAACATTCTTCTTAATTTGACATGATTGTTGGAACTCAGCGATTACACTGGGCGCTGTGGTAGCGCTTTATTTAAATATTTAGATAAATAAGTCATTTCTTACTGTGGGACCAATCCTAGCCGTTAGCGCGCGCTGAAAAAATAGAGACAGTTTCAAAAACTACATTTCATTGAATTTCTAACGGTATCAATCCGTTTGAGTTACAACGGTTGCGGCCACATATTCGTACCAACATGTATTTAGCCATATTTTTACGATATTACTAGGCTGCATCGCTTTTAACAGTGAACGATTGACTCGTGGGAACTTATTGAACTGATTTTGGACTTTGACCTTATAAATTTGAATAAATGAGACAATTGGACTCCAAGAAATAGCATTCTTTTTAATTTGACATGATTGTTGGAACTCAGCGATTGCACTGGGCGCTGTGGTAGCGCTGTATTTAAAAATTTAGATAAATAAGTCCTTTCTTACTGTGGGACCAATCCTAGCCGTTAGCGCGCGCTGAAAAAATAGTGACAGTTTTAAAAACAACATATCATTGACTTACTGACAATACCAGTCCGTTTGAGTTACAACGGTTGCGTCACATATTCGTACCAACATGTATTTAGCGATAATTTTACGATATTACTAGGCTGCATCGCTTTTAACAGTGAAACGATTGACCGTGGGACTTAATTGAACTGATTTTGGACTTTGACCTTATAAATGTGATAAATGAGACAATTGGACTCCAAGAAATAACATTCTTCTTAATTTGACATGATTGTTGGAACTCAGCCATTACACTGGGCGCTGTGATAGCGCTGTATTTAAATATTTAGATAAATAAGTCATTTCTTACTGTGGGACCAATCCTAGCCGTTAACCAGCGCTGAAAAAATAGAGACAGTTTCAAAAACTACATTTCATTGAATTTCTAACGGTATCAATCCGTTTGAGTTACAACGGTTGCGTCACATATTCGTACCAACATGTATTTAGCGATATTTTTCTGATATTACTAGGTTGCATCGCTTTTAACAGTGAAACGATTGACTGTGGGACTTAATTGAACTGATTTTGGACTTTGACCTTATAAATGTGATAAATGAGACAATTGGACTCCAAGAAATAACATTCTTCTTAATTTGACATGATTGTTGGAACTCAGCGATTACACTGGGCGCTGTGGTAGCGCTTTATTTAAAAATTTAGATAAATAAGTCATTTTTACTGTGGGACCAATCCTAGCCGTTAGCGCGGCTGAAAAATAGAGACAGTTTCAAAAAACTACATTCATTGATTTCTAACGGTATCAATCCGTTTGAGTTACAACGGTTGCGTCACTATTCGTACCAACATGTATTTAGCGATATTTTTACGATATTACTAGGTTGCATCGCTTTTAACAGTGAAACGATTGACTGTGGGACTTAATTGAACTGATTTTGGACTTTGACCTTATAAATGTGATAAATGAGACAATTGCACTCCAAGAAATAACATTCTTCTTAATTTGACATGATTGTTGGAACTCAGCAATTACACTGGGCGCTGTCGTAGCATTTTATTTAAAAATTTAGATAAATAAGTCCTCTTTTACTGTAATACCAACCCTAGGGGTTAGCGCACGCTGAAGAAGTAGAGACGAGTTTCAAAAACTAAATATCATTGAATTTCTAACGGTATCAGTCCGTTCGAGTTACAACGGTTGCGTCACATATTCGTACCAACATGTATTTAGCGATATTTTTCTGATATTACTAGGTTGCATCGCTTTTAACAGTGAAACCATTGACCGTGGAAGCTAATTAAACTGGGTTTAGACTTTGACCTTATAAATGCGATAAATCAGACAATTAGAATACAAGAATTAACAGTTTTCTTAATTTGACATGAATGCTGGTGAGTACCAGCATTCATGTCAAATGTTACACTCGACGCTCTTTTAGCTCTTTATTTAAAAATTTAGATCAATAAGTCATTTTTCACTGTGGTACCAATTAGCCATGAGCCAGCGCTGAAGAAAGTAGAAGAGAGTTTCCAAAACTACTTTCAATTAACTTAACTGACAATACCAGTCTGTTCGAGTTACAACGGTTGCGCACAATTTCGTACAACATGTATTTAGCGATATTTTTCCTGATAGATTACTACCGTTTTGGCATCGCTTTTAA